>VWYH01008553.1:37207-48509 GCA_013399365.1 Pampusana beccarii | reverse complement strand
TTTCCCCCCCCTTCCCTCTCCCCTTTTCCCCTTTTATTTTTAATATCAAAACTTTATTTCCAACCCCAAAACCTCGTGCTGTGGCGCCAAAACATCCCATCCCTTTGGGTGGGCAGCCAGAGCCTGCAGGTCCCTATCAGGGACCGGGGGTGTCTTGCAAGTCCCCCCCGACACCTCTGGCCGCACCGCGACAACCGGCGGCAAAGTGGGGGGGGGTTTATTGCTGTGGGGGTTTTTCCCTTGCTGAGGTCGGTTTAATTTTCTCACGTGCCTTTGCCGATAGAAGACGTATGGTGACATTACAGAGCGGCGCAGGCTGAGGGAGCAGCTCGGCTGCAAGAACTTCACCTGGTACCTGCAGACCGTCTACCCCGAGATGTTCGTCCCCGACCTCACCCCCGCTTTTTACGGAGCGGTGAGTGCGGGAGAAACAGTCCCCAAAACGCTGGGTTTGGGGGTTTTGTGTTTAAACACACAAACCGGGGGGTTTTGGCACAGCCGTGTCCGTCACCATGTCCGTCACCGTGTCTGTCACCGTGTCTGTCACCAGCTGCCGGGGCCGGTTTGGTCTCTGGGTGATGGTGCAAGAGCTGGAATCCGGCAGAGCTGGTTTGGGGTGGGGGACCCGCGGGGCCGTGGCGTTGGGTTCAGTTGGGTGAAAGAGCCAAAAACTTCCTCGAGCGCCGTGTTGGCGCTGGGATGGATGGGGGGGCTGGGAAAGCCCGGCTGGGCCGGGCGGGACGCGCGGTGCCGGCTCCGTCCCGTGGATGGGGCTGCCGAAAAAACCTCCTTATTTTCCATGCCGGGTTTTGGGGTCGGAGTCGGACCCCCCTGGGCCGGGGCGCTGGGGAAGCGGCGAGGGCTGGGTGCTGGATCCCGGCCAGGCTTTAATTCCGGCTTTAATCCAGGCTTTAGTTCGCGTTCTGTTTCCTGGAAGCCCCGTGGCGGGCGGTTCCCACCTTGGCCTCGGTGGGCTGGGGCGTTGGCGCCGGGCGTTCCGCGCATCCGGGAAGGGACAAGGGTCCCGGACACCGCGCCTGGCACCGCCGTCATGTTTGTACAGCGATAATTACGATAATTAAGCGCCTTGCAAAGCCCGAACCCACGGTGGCTCCCACCTCACCCCCCTGCCCCTCATTTTCCCCACTTTGCAGATAAAAAACGACGGCACCAAGAGCTGCCTGGACGTCGGGGAGAACAACCGCGGCGGGAAGCCGCTGATCATGTACCCCTGCCACGGGATGGGGGGCAACCAGGTGGGTACCACCCCGGCATCCCCCCCCGGGGGGGCTCTCTGGGGTTCAGCAGCCTGACGTCCCCTCTCTGCTCTTGCCCCCCCCAGTATTTCGAGTACACGAGCCAGCGGGAGCTGCGGCACAACATCGGGAAGGAGCTTTGCCTGCGGGCGGGCGCGGGGGCGGCCGAGCTGGGCGAGTGCCAGTACCGGGGGAAGCCGGGACAGGTGCCGGGCAACGAGGAGTGGGACCTGGCGCAGGTGAGGTCACGGAATCATTTTGGGTGGAAAAACCCCTCGGGATCACCAAAGTCCAAGTGTTCACCCAACGCTGGCGCTGAAACGTCCCCGAGACCCCCGTCTGTTCACCCCCCAGGGATGGCGACTCCAGCACTGCCCTGGGCAATGCCCGACAGCCCTTTGGGGAAGAAATCACCCCAAATTTCCACCCTCAGCCTCCCCTGGCGCAACTTAGAATAGAATCATAGGATAATTTCGGTTGGAAGAGACCCTCGGGATCATCAAGTCCAACCACAACCTCACCCACCTCCAGCACTAACCCGTGCCCCTTAGGGCCTCGTCTAAGGGCCTTTTAAGCAGCTCCGGTCTCCGTTTTTCGGCAGGACCGGCTGATCAGGAACCCGGTGTCCGGCACGTGCCTTTCGGCGCGGGGGAAGCACCCGGCGCTGGTTCCGTGCAACCCCACCGACCCCCACCAGCTCTGGGCCTTCACCTGACGGGGGCAGAGCCGCGCGGGCCCGGCCGTCCCACCGCGCTCCAGACAAACTCGCTCTTTTCTTTTTAATTTAAGAAGCGAAAGCCTTAAATATGCTGCATTTCACGGTTGCCTTGAACTCAGCCCCGTGCCTTTGGATGCCGGGGGGGGCCGAGCTGAGCCGGTGGGACCCCCCGGAGCCCGCGATGTCGTGGAGATGCCTGAGGATGCTCCGTGGTACCCGGCTCCGTGGTACCCGCTGCTGCTCGTCCGTCCCCTCAGCCAGAGACTCTGAAGCTCATACCGGACGTTATCGGACATTCTGTGCCGCCGGGATGCAGAAGTTGGACTGTTTGCCTTGGATATCAGGCTTGATTTGGATGGGGGCCTTAGATTGTTGGTTTTTTAATGATGACGCAGATTTTCTCGGGGAGGTTCCGCCCGTGCGGGGCTGGAGGGAGGTTTTTGGTTTCCTGGCCGGCGCATCCTCCCACCGCAGCCCCACATCTCCCTGCCTGGTCTCCCCAAGCCCGACTGCTGTAGCTGCCGCTTTCCTCGCTGTTTTATTTACAGTGGGGGGGTGAAACCCCTCCTGGAAGTGGCGTGGGGGCGGGAGAACCTGTCTTTAGATACGCGACCTCAAATAAAGAGATGATTTATTTTATGGACATCCCGTTTCCAGCTTCCTCCGGGCTCCCACCCCTCTTCTGATTTAATTTCCCTCCCTCTCCTTGCCCTGGGAACTCCCTTTGGTGGCCCCGAAGTGGATTTAAAGCCACTTTTGCAATGAGGTGTGAGATTGGTGGTGGTTTGAATTTGGGGTGGGACGTCGCTGTGCGGGGCGGAAGTTTTGCTGCCGTCCCTCCCGTGTCCCCTTCTGCGCTGATAAAACCGGGGTTATTTACAGCCCATCTGACACGTGAAATCTTGTGTTTTCCTTCGAGATAAGGGCAGAAATGCAGCAGGTGGGTTTTTTTCTTTCCTCGTTTTCTTTTTTTAACTGGGTGAAGCAATAACCACCGCTATTGCAAACGCTGTTTTCCAGTGACCGTTCCAGGAGCGGAACAAAAACTTCAGCACCCTCAATTTCTTTTTAAAGCCGGGGGGGACACGCTGTTTTGGCCAAAAATCAGGTTTTTGATACAAACCATGCTGATGTTCCATTTAACCTCAAAACGCCCCGTGTAGGTCCCATCCAGCCCCACTGCTGCCTGCCCTGGGTGGGTTTTTGTGGAGGGCTGAAGGCTCCTGCATTTGCTTTGATTCCCCGTCTGTTCATATGTCAGATAAAACTCTCAGAGCATCCCGGGGATGAACGTGAGCTGCAACTGGGGCATCCCTGGGGCTCGAGAGCGGAGAAACTCGGGACAACGGTGCCTGGGATGCGCAGAAGAGGAAGATGCAGGAGCTGAGCATCATCCCCCCGGGGATTTGGGAGACTCGGGGCGGCACCCGGGGTTTTCCAGCCCCCACCTCCGTGTGTGTTCTGGAAGAGGCCAAGGCCGCTCGATAGCACCGCGGCACCTGCTTTTCTTCCCATCCCTCCTTCCCCATCCCCTATAAACCCGCCGTCGGGGCGGCCGCCGCCGCAGGTGCCGCCGTCGTGCTCCGGGATGATGCTGCAGCTCGTGCTCCTCGCCGCCCTCGCCCTCTGCGGTGCGTCCCGAGCCCACCGCCCTCGGTAACCGGTAACGATGCCGCCCCCCCCCCAGCCCCGGGCTGCGTTTCACGCCCCCCTCCCCACCCTGTCCCGCAGGGCGCTGCTCCGAGCAGGATCTGCAGGGGATGCAGCGCGTGGTCGGGGGCACCGAGGCGCGTTCCCACGCGTGGCCGTCCCAGGTGGGTCCTTCCCGGCTCAGCGGTGACTCCCCGGGGGTCTCATCCCCCCCAAACCGTGCACTGAGACCCCCCCGTCTCCATCCCCTGCCCAGATCTCCCTCCAGTATTACTCCAACGGCGAGTGGCATCACACCTGCGGCGGGTCGCTCATCCGCAGAAACTGGGTGCTGACCGCGGCCCATTGCGTGGACCGGTGAGTGGAAAAGTCGGGTTTCTACCAAAAAAACCTCCCCGAGGTGAAATTCGGGCCGCCCCAACCCCGACAGCAACGGCTCTTTGCTGGTCCCGCACTGTGGGGTCCCATGGGCCATCCCGGGAGCATCTCTGCCTGCGCCGATCGTTTCTCTACCAGCTCACCGTTGAAATAATGACAATTTCTGCCCTGATCCCGAGCGTTTTCGCTTTCCCGGCAGGACCCTGCAGTTCCGCGTGGTGGCCGGTGACCACAACCTCTACAAGAACGAAGGCAGCGAGCAGGTCTTCAGCGTGAGCAAGATCATCATCCATTCCCTCTGGAACAGCGACAACGTGGCGGCGGGGTAAGACCCATGGGATGGGCCCGGGGGGCACCGCGGTGGCAATGGGGGGGTCCTCACCGCCTCCTGTCCCTCCTGTCGGCAGCTACGACATCGCGCTGCTCCGCCTGGCCAGCTCCGCCACCCTCAACAGCTACGTGCAGCTGGCGGTGCTGCCCCAGGCCGGCTCCGTCCTGTCCAACGGCTACACCTGCTACATCACGGGCTGGGGGCTCACCCGCAGTGAGTCCCACCCCAAATCACCCCAAAAACCTGGGAAACGGGGGCAGGAATGGCGGTTTTGAGCCCTTCGTTGCCCCAGGAGGCATCACTTGGGGCTTTGCCCTGGGCACGGTGATGCCCGATGTTGGGTTGCGTTGGGTTGGGTTGGGTTGGGGGACCCTTGGTAGCATCTCATCCACGGTAAGTTCTGACAGGTCACCCTGGCCCTAAATCACCCAAAATAAGTGGGAAATGGGGAGGGCTGAATGATATTTTTAAGCCCTTTGTTGCCCCAGGAGGCATCACTTGGGGCTTTGCCCTGGGCATGGCGATGCCCGACATTGGGTTGGGTTGGAGGACCGTTGGTAGCATCTCACCCACAGTAAGTTCTGACAGGTCACCCTGGCCCTAAATCGCCCCGAAAAAGTGGGAAACAAGGTGGAATTAATGATATTTTTAAGCCCTTTGTTGCCCTAGGAGGCATCACTTGGGGCTTTGCCCTGGGCGTGGCGATGCCCAATGATGGGATGGGATGGGAAGGGATGGGCTGGGATGGGATGGGATGGGATGGGATGGGATGGGATGGGGGACCCTTGGTGGGCTCAGCTTTGGCAAGGGGTGGGTCGGCCAGGTCTTTGCCGGCGCGGCGTTAACCGGCGCCCGGTGTCGCGCAGCCAACGGGCAGCTCTCCAGCGTCCTGCTGCAGGCCTACCTGCCCGTGGTGGACTACCAGATCTGCTCCAGCACCTCCTACTGGGGCTCCACCGTCAAGACCACCATGGTCTGCGCTGGCGGCGACGGCATCCGCTCTGGCTGCCAGGTACGGCCCCGGCGGCGCCGCGGTCCCCTCCCGGCGTCCCCCGCCCCGGTCCCCCCCGTCTCACGCGGTCTCTGGGTCGCGCAGGGTGACTCGGGCGGCCCCCTGCACTGCGCGGTGAACGGGCAGTACCAGGTCCACGGCGTCACCAGCTTCGTGTCCTCGTGGGGCTGCAACGTCCAGAACAAACCCACCGTCTTCACCCGCGTCTCCGCCTACGTGTCCTGGATCAACAACGTAAGCCTGAGACCCGGCGCTTTCCTTGCGCTGACGCTCCAGCCCCGCTCGGCTCCATCGTTTCTTCTCCTTCCAGGTGCTGGCCCAGAACTGAGCGCTGCCAGGAGCAGACCCCGGTTTCCCACCCGGGCGAGGGCCATCGTCTTCCTCCACCTCTCGGTTTTGGGTTTAAAACTTGCAAACTGCTTCAATAAAATCTGTTCCTCTCTCCGGTGGTGGATGCTTTGCCCCCCAGCCCTCCCTCCTCCATCCTCGGCGTCCTTGTCCCCTCCTGTTTTCCGGAGTGTCCCTTTGCCCGTGTCCCTCCTCTTCCTCGCTCCTTAGGAAAAGGAGAAAGCACCCAGCCCCACGGGGCAGCTGGAACGTCCTTGGGATGATGGAAATTTGGGGAAATCCTGCAAATCCTCCTCCTCGGGGATACAGAGGGATCCAGGCTGGATTTTTCCATGCTGCCAGCCCTATTCTTCTCCCCAAACCAACCTCTTTGCAACGAGGGATGTTGGATTCGGTGCCTGCTACCACCTCACTCCATTTCGCATCTCTAAGGAGCAACCCCCCCTGACACGGGGGTTAAAAAACCAGCACCGAAAACGCCCCAAAAAACGCCTTCAAACCCAACCGCGGGTGATGCAGGAGGCGGGAGCCCCGGGGTGCAGGGGGAGCCTTTCCGGGGGTGCCCGGCGGATGCTTCGCCTCCGAACTTCCTCCGTGGCAAGCGCCAAAGCGCCGGGGCCGCCGCCATGGCCGAGGGCAGGAGCGCAGGGCTCTTCGCCAGGCAGGTCCAGAAGCGCTTCAGCCGGGCGCAGGAGAAGGTACGGCACCGCGGCGCCCAAAACCCTCCCTTCTCCTTCACCCTTTCGTTTTTCCCTCCACTGCGCGCTAAGGGGGTGGCGCGATGCGCAGCGCTCGGCACCCACGGGTGCTGCGGGGTGTTCATTTGGGTGTCGTAAGGGGTTAATTTGGGTTCTTCTGGGTCGACGCCGTCGTTACCCCAAGGCTTTGGGCTCCGTGGCATCTCTGCAAAGTCCCCCGAGCTGCATCGGGGTTCTCCAAAGTGGGGTTTTTTCCACCCAAAACACCTTCCGGAGGTGGCGGGGGGACCTTGCGCTGCTGGCACGGGGTCCCTCGGGCTGGCTGGAGGTGACGGTCCCCCGCGGGACCGGGGGGACGGTGACAGGATGGCACCCGCGCAGCCCCCGCCGGCAGCGCAGGAAGCGAGGGGGAAGGGCTGCGGAAACGGGGCGAATTGCGGCTGTTTTGGGGCCGTTCGGCAGCGCCTCTGCCTCTTTTTCTCCCCCTAAAATCGAGCAGGGGGCACCTCTCATTTTGGGGGTGACACAAAGCTCCCCCACACCGAACCCCCGCGCTCCCGGGTTTCCTGGCGTGGTGCTAAATTCGGCTTTTCCGCGGTGGTATCGGCCCCGAGCAGGCGCTTCCTGGGGGGGTCAACCCCTTCCTGGACACCCCAAAGTGCCCCCCCTGCACCCCTGGTCATGTTCCTGCCGTGGTGCCAGGGGCACCTTCGGCCTCAGGCCATCCTCATCCTCCCCAGGGTGGCACCCCGGGCATCGCCTGCACCGCACCCGTGCTCGGGGGCTTTGGGGTGCACGGGGGGCCGATAGAGCCGAGGGATGGGTCAGCACCCAAAAAGTCAGCGTTTTCCCCTAAAAAGTCGAAGCACTGATGCACGTGGTGAAATTTTGCGTCCTCCACCCAAATCCCTGCTCGGCGTCGGCTCCGCCGGACCCTCAGCGCCAACCCAAAGGGGTTTTTTGGGGGTTCACCCAGCGCCAAGCGGGGGGCTCATGGTTTTTCCCATCTCCCCGCCTCAGGTTCTGCAGAAATTGGGCAAAACGGTGGAAACCAAAGACGAGCAGTTCGAGCAAAGCGCCTACAACTTCCAGCTGCAGCAGGTGACGGGGGGACACAGGGACACCCCCGGTCGGTGCGGGGCCGGCCCTGACCCGTCCCCTCCCCGTGTGGCTTTGCAGAACGAAGGCAACAAACTCTACAAGGACCTCAAGGCTTTCGTGGGGGCGGTGAAAGGTACGGGCCCCCAAAATGCGCTGGGAAGGGGTTGAGCAGCACTGCGACTGCTCACCCAGGATAAGAACTGGAAATAAGTAATAATATAATAATAATAAATAATACATATAATGAATAATATATATTGAATAATACATATAATTAATATTAAACCTTAATAAATATTAATAAGTATAATGAATAATAATAATAAATATAATGGATAATGAATAATCATAGACCATTATAAATAATAATAAGTGATTATAAGTAATGACAAATGCCGGTTTTGCATCCCCGCCTGCAGTGATGCACGAGAGCTCCCGCAAAGTGGCCGAGACGCTGCAGGAGATTTACAGCCCCGAGTGGGACGGTCACGGGGAGCTCAAAGCCATCGCAGACGTGAGCCCCTCGGCGTGACCCCAGGGGTCCCCTTGGAGCACCGGGGGGGGGCTCGGGGAGGGGAATTGGGGTGTTTTACCCCCATCTCCCCCTTTGTGCCCCCCAGAGCAATGACCTGCTGTGGGAGGACTATGAAGCCAAGCTGGCCGATCAAGCCCTGCGCCTGATGGAGAACTACCTGGCGCAGTTTGGGGACTTCAAGGTACCCCGTGTTGGGGATGGGGGGGGGGAAAGGGGCCCGATCCTGGCTGAGCCGCCCCCCCCCGTCCCGCAGGAGCGCATCGCCAAGCGGGGCCGCAAGCTGGTGGATTACGACAGCGCCCGGCACCACCTGGAAGCGCTGCAAAGCGCCAAGAAAAAGGACGAGGCAAAAATCGCCAAGGTGAGGACCCCCCCGGCGCAGCCCCCCCTGTCCCAACCGTACCCCAAAGACACAGCCCCCTCCGTCCCCCCCCCAGGCCGAGGAGGAGTTCAATAAAGCCCAGGCGGTGTTTGAGGATCTGAACAGGGACCTGCGGGATGAGCTGCCGGTGCTGTACGGCAGGTACCGGGTGTCACGGGGCTGGGGACATCGTGGGGCTGGGGACATCGTGGGGCTGGGAGCATTGTAGGGCTGGGGACATCGTGGGGTTGGGGGATGTCACAGGGGCTGGGGACATCGCGGGGCTGGGGACATCGTGAGGCTGGGGGATGTCACAGGGCTGAGGGACATTGTGGGGCTGGGGTACCACATGGGGTCAGGGGACATCCTGAGGCTGGGGGTGTCACAGGGGCTGGGGGACACCGCGGGAGTCAGGAGACACCGTAGAGATTTGGGGACACCACAGGGCTGGGGGACATCACGGGGACGATTGTGCCCCAAAGCCGGTGTCACCTGCAGCCCCCCCGGGTTTGGCAAAGGCGCAACCCCCTCCCAAAAAAGCATAAACGTCCCCAAAATCTGTTGGCTGGGGCAGGGGGACCCTGAGCCCCGTCCTGTCCCGTCCTGTCCCCCCGCGTCCCCCGCAGCCGCGTCGCCTGCTACGTGACCGTCTTCCAGAACATCTCCAACCTCCGCGACGTCTTCTACAAGGAGATGAGCAAGGTGGGGGGGCAGCACCCCAAAAACCCCATGGCACCCCCCAGCCGCTTCGGCTACACCGGCGCCGGCCGCGCATCCTCACTGCTTTTTATGTATTATAATGACGTAGAGAAGTTGGTGGTGGTGGCGGGTGGCACGGGGGGTCCCTCTAATGTGTTTTTTCGTGCCCCCCACCCCCGGCAGCTGAACCGCGACCTGTACGAGCTGATGAGCCGACTGGAGCAGCAGCACTCGGGCAAAGTCTTCATCGTCAAAGGCGTCTCCAGGTGAAGGGGGGGACGGGGCGGGGGGTCACGCTGCCCGGTGTGTCCCCCATGTCCCCCAAAAAGCAGCGGGGGGGACGCAGCCCCCCGGCCTGGGATGAGGGAGCATCTCCTGGTGCAGGGTTGCGGGTGCTTTGGTGGTGCTGAGTTGATTAATTTGGGGTGTTTGCCGATTGTGCTGTGGGGGGGTGACACCGCGGTGAGTCCCCGGAGCGATGGGACATCACCCCCTCTGTCCCCCCCCAGCAGCCGCCGCTCGCTGGTCATCTCGTCACCCGTGAGCCCCCCGGCCATGGTGCCCTGCCCCGGGAAGTCACCGGGCTGGCAGCCCGTGCTGGGAGCGGAGGTCACACCGACGTCCCCCGGGACCGGCGGCAGTGACACCGACACCGTCTCCAACGGGGACCTGGGTGTCGCCGTCCCCGGGCCCCCACCGGCGTCACCCGCCAGCCGCGGGTCCCTGTCGGAGACGGCGTCGGTGTCCAGCGAGGAGGCCCTGGAGCCCGTGACCGGCCCCAGAGCTCCGTCCCCAGGGCAGGGGACACCGGTGACAGCCGTGGAGCCGGGAATCAGCTCCTCTGGCCCCACCGAAACCCGGGGTCCGGAGCCCGCCAGCGGGGCACAGGGGGGACCCGAGGACATCGCCGCGTCCCTGGCGTCCCTGATCCTGTCCGAGGCCATCGCCCAGGCAGCCGGGGCCGTGCCACCGCAGCCGGACGAAGCCACCGCACGGGACCCCCGGCAGCCGGACGGCGCTGCCACCAACGCCGAGGGGCCCGAGGAGCCGCCGTCCCCAGCCCCAGGCGTCCCCTGCAGTGTCACCGCGGCGTGCGGGTCCCCGGGCCAGCGTGGTGGCTCCCAGGATGCAGAGGTGACAGAGATGGAGGTGACGGAGGTGGAGGTGACGGAGATGGAGGTGACAGAGACCGAGGTGACGGCGGCCAAAGCTCAGGTGAGGAAGTTGTGGTGACGGAGGGGACACGTCGTGGTGGGGACGTCACCCTGACCCCCCCGGCCAGACCGGAGCCGTCCCGGCTCTGGTTCAAGCACAAACTCTCCGTCACCGCCGCGTCCCCCCAGGAGCAGCACTGTCCCGGCACAGCGGAACCGGAAACCAACCAGGACCCCCCCGGCGAGACCCTCACCCACCTCTGAGCTCACTGCGGAAAACCAGAGTCTGGGGGGCCACGGGCAGATCGTTTTGTTTAATCACAACCCCAGCACGCTTCCCACCCCCCCCGTCCCGTCTGAAATAAAAACAGAAAACGTGGTGAAACGAGGCAAAAACGCCAAATCTCCATCCTGGAAAAGCCCATCACCGGGATGGGGGGGCAGCGTGAGCACCGGGGGGGCCCCAATCTGCGTTTACAGTGGGTGACGTTGGGTGCGGGGGGGGTTTTGTCACCGTGTCCCCCCAGCACCCGGCGCCGCTGCCTCGCGGTGACTCAGGAAAAAGGCACCGAGCCGGTTTCGCCGGCTCCCGGAAAATGTGCCGCCGTGCGAAAAATAAAAATAAAACACCCGTTTTCCCCCGCCCCGCGCTGCGAACCCTTCGGATCGAAGCCAAACCCCATTGCCCGCGGTCCAGAGCGGGTGACGGGCTGGATCCCCGGCCAGGGAGGGGTTAACGGGGCGGGGGGGGGGAGGAATTTCGGGGTTTTTATGGTTATTGCAGCCGAACTGGAAAGGTGAGGCAGGAAAAGGGCAACGCCTGCGCCCAGCCCGGCCGCACGTGGTGCCGCAGCCGCCCGCCCGCACCGCGCAGGTAAGAGCTTCTTTTTTGGGGGGGGACACATGCGGTTCCTGGGGTGACCCCCCCCCCCCCCAAAATTGCCCCTTCCCCGAGGGGTTTGGGGGTTTGGCAGCCGGGGTTGTGCCACGAGGGACGGCAAATCGCGGCGGGTCTGGGGAGGAGATGAAACGTGGGCGCTCGGCCGGGGGGGGTTCCAGTG
>VWYH01008553.1:26598-37056 GCA_013399365.1 Pampusana beccarii | reverse complement strand
GGGGGGAGGAAAACGCGGCTTTTGGGGGGTGAGGGAGATATGGGGGGGGTTGGTTGTCTGTCTGCTGGGAATGGGAATTTGGGAATGGGGTGGAAATGGGGGTGGGAATGGGATTGGGAATGGGGTGGGGATGGGAATACAGATGAAAATGGGGTTTGGGAATGGGAAGGGATGGGAATGGGATTGGGAATGGGGATTGGAATGGGGGTGGGAGTGGGAACAGGGATGGAAATGGGGTTTGGGAATGGAACGGGACTGGGGTTTGGGAACAGGATGGGAAAGGAAAGGAAAGGAAAGGAAAGGAAAGGAAAGGAAAGGAAAGGAAAGGAAAGGAAAGGAAAGGAAAGGAGCGGGATGGGAAGGGAACAGGAACGGGGCTGCATCCCCGCTCCCACCGGAGCTGGGGGGGTTTTGGGCGGGCAGGGTTTCGCTGTCTGCTCTTGAGCAACTCGGCTCTTGAGCAAGAATGAGGAAGACGATGATTTTTTCATTGCTGTTTTGCCACAACCCCCCCGCCGCCCTGCGAAGCACGTGCACCCCCCGGGGCAGCGAGCGCGTGGCCGGCCGGCCCCCCCGCGACACCCGCAGCCCCCGACCGAGCGGCAGCCGCGTCGCACCAGGTAACCTGCACCCCAAACACCAAACATCCCCATACCCGGGCTTCCCGTGCCGGGGGCTCCTTCCTGCTCTTTTCCCTTAAACCCCAATCTGATGTTTTTGGGGGGGATTTTAGGCATTTTTGGCTGCAAAGCCACCCAAGCAGCAACTGCTGCTCCGTGGGAAAGTGGCGATCGGCTTTGGGAAGCCCCACGAGCTGGGTTTAAAGCAGAGCTGGGTTTAAAGCAAAGCTGGGTGTGATGCAAAACTGGGTTTAAAGGAAAACTGGGTTTAAAGCAAAGCCGTGGGTTTAAAGCAAAGCTGGGTTTAATGCAGAGACAGGTTTAATGCAAAGACGGATTTAATGCAAAGACGGATTTAATGCAAAGACGGATTTAATGCAAAACTGGGTGTAAAGCAAAACTGGGTGTAAAGTAAAGCTGCATTTAATGAAAAGCTGGGTTTAAAGCAAAGCAGGGTTTAATGAGCTGGTGTCTCATGCCAGCTTGAGCCCAGGGGCAGCTGTTGCATTCGGGGGGACCTGCCGGAGATTTGGGGTCCCAGCCCGAGGCTGTTGGGTCCCCGGCTACCGGGAAGGGGGAAAATAATTTTCGCGAATTCCTGTGAAATTCGGGAAAATCCCATAACCCCCCTGTTCCGAGGGCCCTTTTGCCAACAGGTGCCAGCCCCGCGAGCCCCGGGGCTGCGCGGTTCAGCCGGTTTTTCCCCAAACGCGTGGGGTCACCGGCCAGGCCGGCGTCACCGTCCCCGCAGCCGGCGCCGCCGCGCTCCCGCCGTTCCATTTCCTCTTATTTTCAAATCAAAAATCCCGGTTTCTTTGCTCCTGACACCGAGCGGAGCGGAGCCGCAGAGCCACTCGTGCCCAGCGCCGCGGCCCATGACGAGGTTTTTGGGGGGGTTACACCGCTTTTTGGGGGGGGTTACACTGCTTTTTGGGGGGGTTACACCACTTTTGGGGGGGTTACACCACTTTTTGGGGGGTTACACCGCTTTTTTGGGGGGTTACACCGGTTTTCCATCAGTTCATTTATTTTTGTAGCTGCAGCACCGACCTCAGGCCCCCAAAGGCAGATTTGGGAGGATTTGGGGGCAATTCGAAGCCCTTAAGAGTTCGGGAGCGAATCGCAGTGCCAGGGCTGGTTTTTCCCTCATCTCCATCACCCCAAATAAAACCCTCGCTTTAACCCCCCCGCGCCTCCCCCATCAGGACGTGCATGGGGATCTATCGCTTTTCTTCCTTTCGCGTTTAACCTTTACCTTTATTTTACTGTGAAGGAGCAGGAGCCGATGCGATGGAAGGAGACCAACCCCCCCTGAGCGCAGGTGAGACCTCCCCGTGCCCCGACCAGCTAAGCCTGGCTCAGCTAAGCCCGGCCTAACCTCACCGCCCTCCTCCTCTGTGGCGGGCGGATGAAGAGGAGCTGACGACCCCCTCGCTGAAGAAGGCTCAGACCCCCCCTCTCCACGAGGACGCCAACACCGCCGTCATCGCAGGTGGGGCCGGCCCCGGGGACCCCGCGCCCCCATCCAGTTAAAATGGGTTAAACGCGGCTTTTCCCCCCGCAGTCGTCATCACGCTGGTGTTCCTCACGCTGCTGACGGTGCTGGTTGTCATTGTCACCTACCTGTACCGGAACAAGGGCACCTACCTCACCTACGAGCCGCCGGCGGAGCCCGAGCGGGCGCTGCCGCTGGAGGATGCGCCGGCCAGGGAGAAAGAAGAGTATTTTATTTAAAATCACCCTTCTCGCGTTCTAATTCCCCAAATTCCCTGGAGGCGTGGGTCTATAAGCTGCTTGGTTGTTTTTCTTTTTTTTTCCCTAATTTATTAAGCCAACCGCGGAAGGAAAATTAAATCGGTGCGTGTCGGAGAGCGAGGCCGGGGAGGACCCACCCCGACTCCTCCCTTCGGTGCTTTAAAATACACCCCAGTGACAAAAACCTCTGAAAAATCGCTTTGCTTATTTGTTTCCCTCCTTATCTCACCCAAGCATCAAGTTATTCTGCTGCTGATTGAGGGCTGGGCTGATCAGCGTGGCTGATTCGGAGGCTGAGGTTAAGCACGTGTGTAAAATAATGTCAAATAAGTCGACGGGAGGCGCGGAAAGTCCCGTCGTAGCCCACAAAGCGGAGAAGGTCGTTCCTGCACCGAGAGGCGCCAAACCTCGGGGAGATGGGAGTTTGCTTCATCCGCTAAGCCGGGTTTAGTGCTGACACACACTCGGGTTGGTAGAAAAACCAGTTTTCTTCTCCCTTCTCAAGGGCAGTTCCTCCTTTAAACCAAACCGGAGAAAAACACCAGCGAAAAAACAGCGAGGGGGGGAAGTTCCCAAAACAGCAGCGAAGAGGAAATAAGTGAAGAAACCCCCCGGCCAGCGGCGGGCGGGAGCGCGCGGGGTTTTATTGCGGGTCTAACGCAAAGCGGTTACTCGGCTCAAATTTTCAAAATAGTCTTTATTCTACTTTTTTTTTTTTTTNTTTTTTTTTTTTTTTTGTTTTAGTATAAAAAAAATCCACAAGTTAAGTGCACCACAGTGTGTACAGAGAGAGACGTAATGCTGGACCTCGGTAACAGTCAGTCGCATGGTTAAACACGGAGACGAGACGCAGACTCAGGTTAAACCGAAACCTCCAGATAAAATAGATTCGAATCTGATCTTTTTCTTCGTCAAACAAACAAACAAACAAAAAAAAAAACCCAAAACACTGAGGATCCCTGAAATATTCTTCCGAACCCTAATAAGACTTCATGACAGCCGAGCCAGTTTCAACTCCTAAAAGCCAGGAAGCGAGTTAATTCGTGGTGGTTGGAGTCGCTCCCCGCGCTGGGACAAACACAACCGGCTCCTCCGCTCCAAACCAGCCCCAAGGAGTTTTGGTGTCAAAACACCAGGTTGGGTTTAAAAATTAAAAAAAAAAGAAACAAAAGGAGTTTGTTTATTAAGCAGCGTTCTAAAAGCCTCGTTAGCCCGGGATGAAATGCTGCGGCAGGAGCTGCGGCGTGGTTCTGGCACCAAAGCGTGGCTTGGAGCGGCTCGAATGTGCAAAGAAACCCAAGATTACTTGGAGTGGAGGAAGAATCGCGGCGATGGCGCCGGCCGCGCTCCTTCCCGGGGGAAAAGGACGGGCCGGGGGGCTCCGAGGGGAGAAAAAAGCGCCCAAGCGCCCTCCCCGGGCCTGGGAGGTGACGTTTGTGTTGTTTTTCACCCTTTTGCGGGTGCTTTGTGGCCCCGGGGCCAGCAGAGCGGCCGGACCCGGCTGATGAAGAACAGCTCAGCGCCGCGGCGACGACCCCGGCAAAACCGAGCCGGCGCTAATGCGGTGAATTAATCCCCCCCACCCTCCCCCGTTCGGACCGAGGCGCCGCCGTCGTTAACGGGGCTTCGTTAAAGCGCCCGCGGGGCCGGGCACCCCCCTCCCGGGAACCGCAACTTGGGGTTAATACGGACTAAAGCGGTTACGTGGTGAGAAGTGCTGACGGTACGTGGTTTTCCTTACAGAGACGTCGCCCCCCCGCGCCCCCCGGCCCCTTTTCCTCCTTCACCAGATGGTGTAGCCGCCGTCCGAGCCGCCCAGGAAGAAGTTTCCCTTGCGTTGTGTCACCAGGACGTTGGCTCCCTGCATGACGGCCAGCTGGGCGGTGCTGGGGGGGCAGCCGGGAGGCGGGGGCTGAAAACAGAAACCGGGATGAGCCGGGGTTGGAGCCAGAAACGCCCCGGGCGATGTCCCCCCCCAGGGCCACGTCCCCGTCACTTGGGACCGAGCGAAATTTGAGCGACAGAGGTGGGGAGCTGGTGGGGAACACTTGGTGCCCCATCTGTGCTCAGCTAAGCCCGGCTTAACACGGGGCTTTGTCCCCGTGGAGGAGCCTGGAGTGGTAGGGTGGGATGGGGCCGGGAGTGGGAAAGCGGGGGGGGAGGAGCATCCCACAGCCCCATGGGTGGGAAATCGGGGGGGCAGGAATGTCCCACAGCCCCACGGGTGGGAAATCGGGGGGGGCAGGAATGTCCCACAGCCCCATGGGTGGGAAATCGGGGGGGCAGGAACGTCCCACAGCCCCACGAGTGGGAAATTGGGGGGGTACGAACATCCCACAGCCCCATGGGTGGGAAATCAGGGGGGCAGGAACGTCCCACAGCCCCCTCAAAAGCCCCAAATGGGGGCAGCACTGGCCACGCGATGGTTTTGCCCTCCCCCAGGGCCACGCGGCTCCAGAGCCACAATTCGACCAGAAAACACAACCCTCAGCGTGAAAACAGGAGCCTGCTCCCCTCCCAAACGACGGCTTGGGTACAAAACCCCGCTTTTTCTCAAAACCCAAGAGATTTCTGGCCTCAGGCGGGGTTTGGAGGGCACGTTTGTACTCACAGGGATGCTGGCGGTGCCACCAGCGCCAAACCTCGCTCCGGCATCAAACCCGCCGTCCACCAGCACCGTGGAGCCCGGGGGATAAACCGGCCCCACGGGGTAATAGGCCACGGGCACCGAGGAGCCGATGGGCCCCACGGCCACCGACTGGGCCACGGGCAGGAACACAGAGGCGCCGGGATAGGCCGCGGACATGGTGGGGACGGTGGCGGCGCCCAGGGGCACGAAGCTGGGCCGGTAAAGCTGGGAAAAAAACACATAAAAGAGAACATAGGGTGTTCGCTCAGCTCCAGCCCCGACGCGGAATCTCAGCCTCCTGTGGCACAGGGAAGCCCCTTCCCCACGCGTTTTATTTGGGGATGGAAAAGGAGATTTTTCCCTGTTTTTGGAGAGTGTTTTTCCCCGCTCCAACCAAGAAATATTATCCTCAATGTGTTTTATGGTGACAAACGAGCTGAATTTGTCACCTTAACTCCAAGGGGAAGCTTCGGACAACATTTGCACTTCGAGCGGATGATTCAGAGAGAATCAGGGGACCAACCGCTGCCCAGCAAACGAGTCCTCCAGGCAATAAAACCCCGTCAGCTATAAACTTTTATGGATATATATTTTGCGTTTGAATCTGGGAGGGGCCGCAGAGGCAAAGGAAGCGCTGGGTGCCGTGTCCCGTACCTCGGAGTACGCGGGGGGTGCGTCGGTGTAGGGCGGCGGCTGGAGGGGCAGAGTCGGGGGGTACACGGCGGGGGGGCCGGGGGGCTGCACCGGGTAGGACGGCTGCGGGGGGTACTGTCCTGCGGAGAAAAAGAGGAGAAATGGGGGGTTTTTGAGTTGTTTTGGAAAGCCCGCTTCGTTAATTAGCGCGGGCAAGGGGCAAAAATAACGATAATAAATCAAATTATTCTGGGGAGTCACAAAGTGTTAAACAGAAAGAAACCAAGCTGGTACCTGCCCCCCCGCGCCAGGGTCTTCATGGTTTGGGGGCACAGGGGGGGCAGCGCCGGGGGGGTTTGTCCCCGGCCCCCCCAGGTGTCACCCCCCCTGTGACGAGGGGTCTCACCCACTCCAACGCCCCCAGTGTCACCCAGGGGGTCCTCAGGGGCACCCCCTGCTCTGTGACATCACCCAGGGGGGTCTCCCTCTATGACATCACCTGGGGGGTTCTCCCCCTATGACATCACCCAGAGGATCCCCTGCGCCACTGGGGGGGGCGTCTCCCCCACTTCAGCGCCCCCCCCACCTAACGGGGTCCCCCTTTACGTCGCACGTGGGGGGAGTCCCTCTCCCTCCACCCACCGGGGTCCCCCTTACGTCACCCGCAGGATCCCCTTACGTCACCCGCGGGGGGGTCTCCCCCGCGCTCCCCGCTGACGTCACGCGCGGGTCCTCCCTACGTCAGCAGCGCCCCCCGTGCGTCACGGCGCTCACAGGGTTAACGCCGGGCCGGTCGCCATGGCAACGCCCCCCCGCCCCTCTCCCATTGGCCGCGCGGCTCGCGCGGTCACGCGCTGCGGCGCCGCCCTTAAAGGAGCCGCGTCCCGGGGCGGCGGGGAGGGGAGCGCGGGAAGCGGNGGCTCCCGCTCTGCCCGCGCCGCGCGCTTCCTGCTCGGTGTCAGCGCGGCGGGGGGCGGGGGGGGCGGGGCAGGAAGCGGGAGCCGCGCGCAGGCGCGGGGGCGGGGCCGCGCTGGCCTTAAAGGGGCAGCGGGACAGGGGGGGCCCGAGTGGGGCCTGAGGAGCCCTGAGTGGGGAGGAGGGGTGGGAAATCCCCAGGGCCTGAGGGAGGGTGGAGGGCAGGTAGGCCTGAAGTGGGGCCTTGAGTAAGGCCCAGGTGGGAGCTCTAGGCGGGCCCCAGAGGCGAAGGGGGTGTCCCTAAGAGGGGGTCCCTAAGGAGGATCTGGGGGGGCTGGACAGGGCCTGGAGTGGTGGGGAGGCCCCAGGGGTGAGGGGGGTCCCTGGGTAGGGCCTGGTGTAGTGTGGGGTCCCAAGCAGAGCCTGGGCCTGAGAGGGGACCCTGGGCTGGGTTTTGGGGTCCCCACGCAGGCCCCGGCATCGAGGGGGGGACCATGAGCAGCATCTGGGAGAAGGGGGGGTCCCCAGTATGGCCCAGGGTGCTCCAGGCCCAGCTGCTTGTCCCCCAGCCTGGGACAGCCCTGGGGACACCGGGGTGTCCCCTGGGTCTCCCCCGTGCCCACCCAGCGAAAGGAGCGGCCTGGGAGCTGGCGCATAAAAGATCAATGGGAACGGTTGGTAACCTCCAAATATTGCTCAGCTTAATTAAGCCTTGAGGACCGTGTGAAGCGTCAGCCGCTCGCGTTGGTTCTAAACCGTGGTGGTTGTTCCAAACTCCGGGTCCTTCCCGTGGCCCCCTTTTCCCCCTCTGAGTGTAGCCAAAATTCAGCCGAAAAGCCAAAAATGTCGTTGGGCAGGTGCCTTTCTCAGGCTTCTTCTGTTCATCCAGCAGCAGCACTGGAGAGACCTCAGTATATTGGTGGAATTAACACACCCTTTTAATTCAAGCCCTTGTGTTCAGGACTTGATTTGTAAAAGTGTCTGGTCCCCACAGTTAATACCAGCCCCAGCATCTACCTGGGCTTAAAAACATCGCTGGCTTAAAGAGAGAGGCTGAGGCTTCTCTTGGTCGTTTTTAGTGAATTTGAGGCGAGTTTAGGGCCCTAACTACTGTTGTAAAATCTGTTGCAGGTGTTGCCTGCTGAAGGAGGATCTGGCAGCAGAAGGTGCTGGGGTCTGGAGAAGGTAAAACACAATTGAGTAATTCCACATGCAAAGCCTTGTTCAAAAAAATAATGAATGTGGATGGCATAGGGAAGACCCCCTTAAAGTGTAAAAATCCCCTTTTTTTGTGTGATTCTGATAAACTCTCTGGCTGTGTTTTGGCCAGAGTTCGGGGGCACAACTCTCTTTTTTTTTTTTCAAGGCCGCTTTCAGGCGTCTCAATCAACAATATCATTGTTCTGGTGCCTATTTAAGCGAACGCCTCATGAATAATGTACCGGCTGCCTGATGAATATGCACGTTGGCTGGTGCGCCTGGGAGGGCTGCATCAATAATTCATGCCTCGAAAATGTTCTTCACCTTCTAACTGTACAACGACCGTAAAAAAACCCTATATATATGTATATATTTACCCTTTAAAGTGGGAGAGAGGACGGCTCAGATTCTGCCCGCGGAAACATGAAGCGAAGGGGATTGGAGCTCATGTTCAGCTTCTTGAGCAGCTCCTGCCAGCACGCTCTGATTTCTTTTTCGAACAAACGTGTGTTTTTCCACTTTCCTGTGATCACCACGCAGAAAACTCCCTTGCAAAGGGAAGGAGAAGGTTTGGTAGAGCCGGGCTCTGCGGGAGGCACCTGCCTTACACCCCTTGGGATTGATCTTATGGGTATTGCTATCGCCTTGAAGAGCCCCTTGGGGTCCCAAGAGGGGGCAAAAAAAACTCCAGCGAAAAATAAAGTAGCGGGAAATCGAGGCAAAGGCCGGATTTACCGTGACACCCACACACCTGCACTAAACCCCCCTGCGGTCTTTACAAAGCTTGCGCTCAAGCTCACGTTCAGGGAAGCTGGTGAGCAACCAGAGTCGCTTTGCAGCGTGGGGGCCAAAATTGAGGCCTGGTGCACTTTTTCCTGCATTTTCAGACATTTAAGCTTTTGGAATAAGCTGGTTTGGGGCATATCTGGTCCTCGCAGGGCTGGAAACCTGTCGGAGTTTTAATTTTGCCAGCGATTCCCATCCAACAGGTAATTAAAATCCGCCTCCCCTTCCAAACGAGCTATTTCCTGAAGGAAAAAAGAAGCTTTTCAGCACTCCTAAAATCAACTCCTCTGCAAGGAGAAAATTAAAAATGCGCCGTGCAGCCTTTTCCCCCCGTACGCGTTCTATTAAGCATATGCCAATGTATGCAAATGAGCCTGAAATCCAACGAGATGGGAGTATTTAAATATTCATCATCACAGCGGATGCAAACGGGGCTCTCGGCAGAATTAAATACCGGCCGTGCTCGGGCAGAGCCGCTTGTACGTCTTTAATTCCATTATTAAGAAAAGGGCCGGCGCCGGCCGTGTTCTTGGTGAATGTTTGTGCCTCGGCGTTAACCTCCGCCTGGCGTTAAGCGGGGCTTAATTCCCCCTGGATCTGAGCGGCGGTGGGTGTTAAATCATCTTAAAATTCTCACGTTAAGCCGGTACTAAGAGGCTAGGCCAGCCTAAGTGACATCAGTTCCAACAAGCTCACTGTGGGAGCTTTAAAGCGGAGCCAAACCCCCCAGATTTGTTGAGCCTGGCTTAGCTCGCCTGGTTGTGGGGAATTCGGCTCCTGTGTATTATTGTTGCCTGGCCCCGCTTTAAAGCCTCGGGCAGGGTTTTTGGGGTGGTTTTGGTGAATTAAAGCCAAGCGGGTAGCGGGTTGGGCTCTGTCCCGAGAAAAGTGAATAACGGGGGGGTGAAGGGGAACAAATGGAATCCTTTGTGCCGCCCTGGGGCGGCTACGTTAGCGCGGTGATTGATGGATTAATTTATGATGATGAAATGCTGGTTTAGGGTTTGATGAGCTGGCTCAGTGCTGGGGTCAGGATGGTGGCTCTGGGTGGGATTTTGGGGGGGGGTGCAGAGCTACGGGGCTCCTGGCCCGGGTGCTTGGGGTTTGCAAAGGGTGACCCCAAAACTGGGGGGGTGTTGCTGGGAATGGAAACGGGGATTTGGGAAGTCTGCGATTTGGGGTTTGTGGGTTTGGAGAAGTTGGGGGGGAGACTGGAGGGGGCTTTGGGGGGTTCTGGCATGTTAGGGTCTGGGTTTTAGGGGTCTGGGATTTGGGGGGTCTGGCTTTTGGAAGGGAGGGGACTTGTGCTCTAGTATTTGGCTTTGGGGAGTTTTGGGGTGTTCAGGACTGAGGTGTCTGGGCTTTGGGCTGAGTTTGGGGCACTCCTGGGTTGGGAGGGGCTGGAGGGGGCTCGGGGGGGTCTCTGGTTTTGGGGTCTCCAGGCTGGGGACTCTGGGAATCTGAGGTTGTGGGGGGGTCTCTGGTTTCTGGATCTTGGGGCTGTGGCCTCTGGTTTTTGGGGGGGTCCCTGCCCTGGGGGTCCCTGTCCCAGGGATGGGGTGTCCGTGTCGGGGGGGTCCCTGTCCCGCTGTCTGTCCGGTCCCCGTCCCGCTGTCCCCGTCCCGCTGTCCCCGTCCCGCTGTCCCCGTCCCGCTGTCCCCGTCCCGCTGTCCCCCCGGTGGGTGCGGGCCCGAGCGCCCCCCCGCGGCCGCGCTGGGTGCAGCCGGGGCTGCGGCAAGGCCTGCGCATAAATTATGTTCATGACGCAGCAGCTAAAAAATCCCCCCGGAGGAGGAGAAAACCAAAAAAACCCCAAAACACCCAACCCCACGGCACAAATAAACAAACCAGCCCCCCGGCGCCCCCCGGCGCCCCCTCCCCACAGCCCCGGCCTGGGGGTCCCGGCGCCGCTCCCGCCCC
>VWYH01008553.1:0-14108 GCA_013399365.1 Pampusana beccarii | reverse complement strand
AAAAAAAAGGAGTGATTTTTGGTTTTTGGCCGTTTTCCCGTGTTTCTGAGGTAGCGTCACAGCCCAGATTTCACCCCCTCTGTGATTTTGGTGACCCCCCCTCCTGCCGTGGGGACATCGCTCTGGGTGAGTTGGGGACTTCACCAGGGTCCCCAGGAGGGTTTTGGGGGGCGAACCCCATAACGGAGGCAGCGTCCCCTCCTCGCCTCCCCCCAGCCGGGGGCCTGGGGAGCGATGGGGAGAACCGGCGGCTGGATTGGGGAGGTTGGGGGGGACTGGAGGGGACGCCGGGTCGCCCGCTGGGGACGCGGCAGCCTGATGCACTTGATGTAGTGGTGTGAAATAAACAGTATTTTTCTTTTTTCTTTTCCTTTTTCCTTTCATTCCGGGGGGTAGGGGGGTCCCTACTCGCCCTCCCGCTGCCAAACCCTGCAGGGGGCGCTGTTCTTGGATCCCCACGGTACCAGCATGCAGGTTTTTGGGGAAGTGGCTCCGAGGACGCAGCTGGGCCGTCCCCAAGCGGGGCGTATTGTTCCCTCTATCCCCGCTGCACCCCCGGGAGGGAGAAACCCCCCCGCCCCGGTCCCCGCTGCCGGCTGAGACCCGCTCAACTCCGCGCACGCAAGAGCCGCGGCCGGGCCTCGAACTCGCGATTCCCCGAGAGGCGCCGCACGGACCCGAGCGCCCCACGCCGCGACATTCGCGCCCCGCCCCGCGCCCAATCACCACGCGGCGGGCTCAGCGCGAAGTTTACCATTGGCTACGTTCCGCTTGCGTCACCCGGCCACTCGCTGCTTCTATTGGCTGGAGGCCGCGGAGGGGCGTGGCCAGCTCCCCCTGGCGGAGGGGGCGGCGGGTCCGCGGCGCTGGCGCCTCCATCTTGCGGGGCCGCGGCGGGAGCGGCGGGGCCGGGGCTGCGGGGCCTCCGGCGGGGCGGCCCCTCGGGGAGGTGGCCGGGGGGCAGCGCAGGGCCTGGGGGACACCCCCTGAGCGGGGGGGTTTGGCGCTAGGGCGGCCCCTTGTGGGGCGGCAGGGCCTGGGGGTCCCCGGGAGGGGAAGCCCCTGAGGGGGGTGCGGGGTTGTGAGGGGGATTTTAGGGCTTTGAGGGGGATTTTACGGCTTGGGGGGTCCCCTGGGGGTGCTGCCCCTTGAGGGGGGGCGGAACAGGCCGGGGCTGCCGCCCCTTGGAGGGGCTGAGGGGCTTGGGGGTCCCCTCAGGGTGAGGCCCCTGAGCCGGGGTGTCCGTGGGGCTGGGGTGTCCGTGGGGCTGGGGTGTCCGTGGGGCTGGGGGTGTCACTCGTCCCCTGCGCACGGAGCTACAGTTGGGGGTGTCTGCGGCCTTGGGGTTGAGTCCCTGCGGTGACTCCTGGGGGTCCCCGAGTTCGTGTCCCCAAGAGGCGCCGGGAGCCCCAGGAGCAGGGGGAGCGGGACCCCCGCCCCGCGGCCCGGGGGGGACGCGGCCCCCGCGGCCATGGCCTGGGCCCTGAAGCTGCCGCTGGCCGACGAGGTGATCGAGTCGGGGCTGGTGCAGGACTTCGACGCCAGCCTGTCCGGCATCGGGCAGGAGCTGGGCGCCGGGGCCTACAGCATGAGGTGAGCGCCCCGAAACCTGCTTACCTTTGGGGTGAATTCCTGCTAGCAGCTTGAATTTGGGGTGAATTCCTGCTAGCAGCTTGAATTTGGGGCGGATTTGTGGTGGCAGCTGCAATTTGGGGTGGATTTGTGGTGGCAAAGAGCCTGGGGGCTCTGGGGGTCACTGGGGGGCTGTTTGGGGAGCAGATACCTCGAGGTTTGGGGGCTGTGTGGCCCCTGCCCCGCTCTCGGCGTTTGTCCTCGTGATGTCCCCAAACCGCGGGTAAATCCCCCGGCGCCTCCGTTACGGGTTAGAAAAGCCGCGGCCGGTCGCTTCGGCTCGTCTTGATGCGCGGGTTTGCCCCCGTCGAGCTAAAACCGTCGGCTTTGCCTCAAAAGTTTTGCTCGCGCGAGGAAACCGGCGGCGAATTTGCAGCTTCGAGGCGTTTCCAGCCCCACCTGCCGCCGGATTTCGGCGCCGGAGGTTTCCCAAAGCCAAACCCCACGGGAGCCGTTTGGTGCCGGTGTGACCGGTGCGAATGAAGCTCCACGTTGGCAACGCGGTGGCTCGGGCGCCTGAAACCCGACTCTGTTTTGGGGAGACGTTTCCTGCCCGTAAATAGAGCCGGTGCCCCCGTAGGTGAGCGCGGCGCCCGCCCCGGGCTGACATCTGACATTTGCTCCCCGCGGCGCGGGAACGGGGCGAAGGTTTCAACAAACACCTCCAGTTTTGAGCCTGTTTGGGGCTTTTTTGGGTTTAGCCCGGGGGGTTTTTGCTTCTCCCCATGGCCGAGGCCCGGCAGGTGCGGGATGATCCCTAAAGCTTTTCCTCGTTTGAGTCGCGCAGTTAACGAACCTGGACTCTCTTGTTCCCTGGGTTTGGGTTTGTAGGGGAGCGGGGGTGATCATCAAGCCTTGGCTGAATGTTTCCCTCCACACAGCTTTTCTGCCGTTATTTTTTCCCTTCTTTTCCTGGATTTGAGGGCGTTTTGCGGGGATGGCTCCGCCGTCCCGCCGGGCAGGTGTGTTCAGTCGCTGGGCACCAAAGGGTTAAAACCCTGTTAAGGTGGGAGCTGGTATTTGCCCAGGTAAGTCCAGTTTTATCTTGGGAAAGATTTTTAATGTTCAACTAAAGGGGGGAATAAAAGCTGGTTTAACTCTTTCCTCACGCTGTCGCAGCCAGGACGGGCGGCCTGACCCTTCCCAGGGCTCGGTGCTCCAGATTCGCTTCGGGCTCAGCTTTTCCTCCTTGATTTTGCTGGTTTTTGTGGATGGGAGGATGTTCTGGTTTACGCACAACGAAGTCGTCGCCCTCGGCTCAAAACGGCTGCTGGGAGTCAGCGCCTGAGGCGATTTCTGTGAAACGCTGGGGTTAACGTGAGGCTTCTCCCGCAGCGATGTCCTCGCCCTGCCCATCTTCAAGCAGGAGGAGTCGAGTTTGCCCCCCGAGAACGAGAACAAAATTCTGCCTTTCCAGTACGTGCTGTGCGCCGCCACCTCCCCGGCCATCAAGCTGCACGACGAAACGCTCACCTATCTCAACCAAGGTGAGAGGAACCGCCGCGGAAACACCCCAAACTGTCAAATTCACGCGAAAAAGGGAAGATCCGGGTTGGCGACCCGAGGCAGATGGAGGTTGGGAGGGTTTCCTGGGCGAATCGGGGTAATTCCTGGCAAGTGTCGCTGCGGGCGGGAGGAGGAGGAGGATCCCTCCCTGGAGAGGGGGTTACGGGTGTGACCCCCACGGAAACACCGCAAATGTGGCAGGAAAAGGTGTAAAACGCCGGAGAAGGGGCCAACTAACGGCGAGGTGACCTCGTCTTCCTCCCTGCAGGACAGTCCTATGAAATCCGCATGCTGGACAACAGGAAAATCGGGGAATTGCCGGAGATCAACGGGAAGCTGGTGAAGGTGAGGGGAGCGTGTGGAGCCGTCCCGTGTCCCCACACAGCCCGTGTGGGCCGGCTCTGGCACCATCGGGGGGTTATTTTCTGTTTCTTCTTCTCCCACCGTGCTGGGACCAGTCCCACCAGTCCCCTGGGGTCCAACCAAGGGGCGGCTGCTCCTCGGAGCTGCTTTTATCGCTTCGGTTTCTCCGCGGAGCCTCCAGGCCCCTGTGCCCCGTCACCGGCGGCTCGGGGGCCGTCCCGTTTCCCGCTCGGCTCCGGGCGCTCACGGTTTTTCCCCACAGAGCATATTCCGCGTGGTGTTTCACGACCGGCGGCTGCAGTACACGGAGCACCAGCAGCTGGAGGGCTGGCGCTGGAACCGGCCCGGGGACAGGATCCTGGACATCGGTGAGTCCCCGGCTGCCTCCAGACCTTGTTTGAATGTTCCGTCACGGTTCTGCGCTTGGGGGGACGCCGTTGGTTCTTCCGCGCGTTATCTCGTCCTCGTACAAAGCGCGGCTTGTTCTCCGCTGTTCCCCTGCAGACATCCCCATGTCCGTGGGCATCATCGACCCGCGAGCAAACCCGACGCAGCTCAACACGGTGGAGTTTCTGTGGGACCCTTCGAAGAGAACGTCCGTCTTTATCCAGGTAAAGAAGGAGAAGCGGGGAGAAAAATAACTTCCTGGGGGCAAGATTAACTTTTCCAAGGGGGAAGCAAATGCTTGTTTTAACTCGGAGCACTGGAATAGCAGCGGGATGCTGCAGCGGGAGCGCTGCCCCGGCTCCCGGGAGGGGAAGGGGAGGTTTTGGGTGCGATGTGGCGCATTTCTCAGAGCGGGCCGGTGGTTGTGCCCAGGTGCACTGCATCAGCACCGAGTTCACCATGCGCAAGCACGGCGGCGAGAAGGGGGTGCCGTTCCGCGTGCAGATCGACACCTTCAAGGAGAACGAGAACGGGGAGTACACGGAGCACCTGCACTCCGCCAGCTGCCAGATCAAGGTCTTCAAGGTACCGTGGCACCGTTTTCCCCATTAGGAGGCAAACCGGGAACCGGTGAATGTCCCGGCTGTGGGGCAGTGGCCGAATTTGTCTGCAAAACGGCCTCTCGGTCCCTCTGCTGCCGCGCTCCCCCCGGTATTTCCTTTCTGTCGTTGAGGCTGCAAACCAGTAAGTGAAGAGCAGTGTCCAGGGAGAGCGCGGGTTGTGTAGCACCTCACACCTCCCAGGTTTAGTCTTGAGTCTTCTTGGCTTGGGAGATGCTCCGAGAAGCTTTGGTCTCGGTCTGAACTCCTCATTTATCGCTGTTCCTTGTGATCCGTCTGGATCCGGCCTCTCCAGCAGCGCAAGGGTCTGCTCCCCACTGCCAGTCGCCTTTGCCGCTGCTTGCGTTTCTTCCAACCTCCTGCTGCCCATCCGCGCTGTTTTAATGGGAATACCTCCTGTTCTAGCAGGAATACCTCCTCTTTTAACGGGAATTCCTCCTGTTTTAACCGGAATATCTCTTTTCCAGCCCAAAGGAGCTGATCGGAAGCAGAAGACGGACAGGGAGAAGATGGAGAAGCGAACGCCTCATGAGAAAGAGAAGTACCAGCCTTCCTATGAAACAACTATACTCACAGAGGTGGGCTGCGCCTGCGGGGTTGGTTTAACCAAACCCGGCTTAACCGCACTGGCAGGAACGGGCTGTTCTGCTCCGAGACATTTGGCCATGTTGTTAAAAGCTGGAATTGATGGTTTAGATCCCACTCCGTACGAATTTTGCAATTTTTGGCCTTTGTGAGGGTCCGCAGTGAATCGGTGTCGCCGCTTTTGATCCCGCTCTGTAGTCTGTAGTTGCGTTTCCTCGGCGGGCAGCGAACCGCTGTGATCTCTCGGGGCAGAGGGGTCGGCGCTCGGCCGCAGCCGTCCCGTGACCTGGGGCTTTTCCCCGCAGTGCTCGCCCTGGCCCGAGATCACGTACGTCAACAACACGCCGTCCCCCGGCTTCAACAGCTCCCACAGCAGCTTCTCCATTGGCGAAGGGTGAGTCCGGCCCCGGATTCCTGTGTCCCAGCGGGTTCCAGCTTCAAACGGGGGAAAAACGTCCAAGAGAAGCCCTGGGAGCCGAGCGCCGTTGGGTCTCATGGCTGCGGCTGCCTGTGTCCCCGTGGGTTTGGAGGGTGGTGGTTGGTGCCGGGAGGGGAAAAGCGGCTCTAACCGCGTGTTTTGCCCTTTCGGGCTCTGTTTTTCCCCATCCCAGCAATGGGTCCCCAAACCACCAGCCCGAGCCCCCCCCTCCGATCGCAGATGTAAGTCACACCCCCGAGCTAACGCTGGTGGTAAGGACGGCGCGCAGGTCGGGACCCGGGGCTCTGGGGCGGTGTTGGGGTGGCCGCGCTTCGCTGGGGAAGCGCCTGCTCTCGTTCGAGGCCTCTGCGCGGTTCTACCGCCTTTTTGAGGTGATGGGATGACAAACGTCCCCTGCGGCAGCGCAGACGTTGAGGAGGTTTTTTATTCCCTCACGCGGGGCTGGGAGGAGCTTCGTGTAGCTCGCTGGGACCTTTTATTGCCTCGATCCTCCTCGTGCTTGCCTCTTTTCTTCCCTCCTCTGTCGCCTTTTAAATCAAACCCTGGCCAAGCTGCCGCGTTGGTTTATCTCGCTGGGCTCTGGGTTTAAGGCTGGGATGCTAACAGTGCCCTGTGCTCGCTCCTCTGAGCCCGCGGCCCTTTTCCCCCGCAGAACCTGCTGCCCACCAGCACGCCCCAGGAGGCCCAGCAGTGGCTGCACCGAAACCGCTTCTCCACTTTTTCTCGGCTTTTCCGGAACTTCTCGGGTAGGTGACGACAGCGTCATGTCCGCGCCGCCTCCCCTCGCTCCCGTCTTCATGTCACCGTCGTGAGTCTGTTATTCAAAATGTCGTATTTCTTGTAACACAATAAAACTTGGCGTTCTGAAAGCTGCGGGTTTGTTTCTCAACTGGGAAAAATAGCAGGGACTGGGGGGGTTTCTCTTCTGAGAACTCGCAGCACCATCCAATATGAAAACACGCTGCGAAGTGCAGATTTGGGGGAAAGGACGGTGTGTAAAGCAACGTTCCGCGGTGATTTTCCTCCCCTTTCCTGTGCTATGGCTCCGTTCTCCAGGGTCACCAGCTGGAAATGATAACGCAGGATGCCGGGTTGTCCCAAAACACGCTCCTGCCAAATCCGCCTGGAAAAAATCTCTTGGTGGAGATTGTCAGCAGAAGCAATTTGGGAATTGCCCTGTCCCGGCCACTTTGGGCCGGAATTTGTGACTCTCTCCGTTTTTTTCACCCCGCAGGCGCAGATTTGCTGAAGCTGACCAGAGAAGACGTGATCCAGATCTGCGGCCCCGCCGACGGCATCCGGCTCTTCAACGCGCTCAAAGGCCGGTACGTTGTTCGCTGAAAAGCCGCTCGCGGATGGTGGTAAATTGGATTTGGTTCAGCCTGTTCGCTTGGCTTTCGCTCTTAAAGGGAATTATTAGAGTTTTGTTAACCTTCGGGAACCTCTTCCAGTCGAATTGGGTGACTTAGCCGGCAAGGTAGTGGCTGCAGAGACAATTTGGGGAAGGAAATCCATGTGGGAGAGGAGGATTGGGAGTGGTTTTGCTCTTTGGGTGTTAGAGAATCCAGCCACAAGGTCTTGTTGATACCGGACTTGTTTCCTCCGTCCTCTGAGCCGCCTCTCACTGGCGTTACCTCTCCGGAAAGGGAATGTTTCTTTGCACCTTTCCCTGGAGAAGCAGGGATGGGTTCTGTTTTGAGACGAGTTTGTCCGTCTCCTCTTTTCCTTCTGGGGCGGGAGCAGCACTGGCAAAACCCATCCCTGAGCGAACCCGCGGCGCTCGCTCGCCGCTCTCCCCGCAGGATGGTGCGGCCCAGACTGACCATCTACGTGTGCCAGGAGTCCCAGCAGCTGCGGGACCTGCAGCAGAAACACGAGGACGGGGATGCAGTGACCAGCACGTTTTTTGGTGAGGGGGGTGCCCGGGGGGCGCCCGGGTGGCGCTGGGACGGTCTCGGGCAGATCATCTCCTGGTGATGCTCCGAGCACCCGCTGAAGCGTCTCTGCGGCCACGCTCGGCGTCCGGCTGCGATATTCATTAATTACCGGTTCGTGTCCGCGCAGTGTACCACGCGATTTACCTGGAGGAGCTGACGGCCCTGGAGCTGACGGAGAAGCTGGCGCAGCTCTTCAGCATCTCCTCCCAACAGATCAGCCAGATCTACAAGCAGGGACCCACCGGGATCCACGTGCTCATCAGCGACGAGGTACCGGCCCCCCCGGCCCCCAGCTCGGGGGGTTTATCCTGCAGAACAGGAGCTATGGGGAGAACTTCTCGCTCCACAACTGCCCGAAAGGAGGTTGGAGCCAGGGGGTGTCGGGCTCTGCTCCCAAGGAACAAGCGATGAGAGGAAAGAGCCTCAAGTTGCACCAGGGGAGGCTGAGGGTGGAAATTTGGGGTGATTTCTTCCCCAAAGGGCTGTCGGGCATTGCCCAGGGCAGTGCTGGAGTCCCAACCCTGGGGGGTGAACAGACGAGGGTCTTGGGGACATTTTAGTGACAGCGTTGGGTGAACGGTTGGACTCGATGATCTCAAGGGTCTCTTCAACCGAAATGATTCCACAATTGTATGATTTCTCTCTCCCCTTGCTGGTTTGGACGTTCAGCGTGCGAGGAAGGAATAAATATTCATGGCTGGTGCCTTTTCCCCCCTCGCCAAGCAGCTCCCAGCCCTGTGAATACTCAAAATCGCTGCCCATGGCTGAACGCGGAGCTTCCCCTTGGGGCTCTGAACCACTTCTGTGTTCAAACCCGGGCTTTTGTGGCTTCTTTCAGATGATCCAGAACTTCCAAGACGAGTCCTGTTTCGTCCTAGACACCATGAAAGGTGTGTAAACACCCCCGGGCTGCGTCCCGGATTCCCCTCCTGGCTGGTTCCTTCGCCGCTGGCTCACGAGTTTTCCTCCTTTTGCAGCCGAAACCGGTGACAGTTACCACATCATCCTGAAATAAGGCGGGATGGGCCGCGGAGCAGCCGCCAGCCTCTCAACACCCTTCGCTTCCTGCACCAGGACACGAGCGGAGACCCCGAACCTCCTGGGGAACCCCCTGGAAAGACCCCGAGCCCTCGGTGACTCTCTCGTCTTTCTCACAGGGGATCTCCCTGCTCCGATGGCGCCTAAACGACCCTCCATGGTAACGAGCTGCTTAATTGCTGGATCTCTTAGGCTCAAGTTACCGGGTTGCACTCTGGGTAGGAATTTGGGACCTAAAACCTGCGCGAGGGCTTTTTCTGTGGCAAACGCTCCGCTTTTGCGAGAGGCTCCTGTCCTGCTCGCACAACACAAGAAAACGTGAATTAAACCGGCCCGAACGCAGCCAACCCGCCCTGGGGCACGTGCTGAGCAGGACTCGAACGCTGTGAACTGCGCTGGGAGGAGGTTGCTTAAGAAATGTCGTTGTTTTGTTTAGCATTATGACACAGCGGTGAGAGGAAGGCGGAGACTTCGTTTTTCTCCTCTCCACCCCAAAAACGCCGTCAGCCGGGGTGTTTGCGGCGTCACCGGGACCTTTATACCCAGATTAACTGTGTAAAGCTGGAGTGAAATGTGGAGTGGAGCCGGATAAAGAAATAGCTCCCTGGTTTGGTCTGTGGGACTCTTTTCTGCATGTTTTAGGGGAGAAAATGCGTATTTTAATCCCGGTTTTTACCATCGGTGTCCGAGAAGCGCGATGGACATGGACGGTAGCGACGCGGGTGCAGTAAAATCTTTGTCTGGATGTTGCGGGGTGATTTTTAATCTGTTGGATGAGGAAAATTCCGGTGATCTGTCGTGTGCGGTGGCTCTGGGAGGAGAAGGAAGCCCCAGATGGATGGGGCAGCAACCGGCTCGTCCTTCCGACCGGGTCCAAGAGTTTTTAATCCTGTAACTTGCCCTGTTTATTAGTTAATAGCTCAGATATGCATGGCGTGGGGGGAAGCGTTGGCTGAGCGTTGAGGGGCGGCCGGGGTGAGTTTGGGGGGTCTGGAGGAGCCCCGAGGAAGAGGAGGATGGAGCCGGGGGGCTCGTACCCGTGGCTTTGCTGCTTTTGGGGGGCCGGCCCCTCTTTGCCTGGGGGCTGAGGCCAGGCCATGGTGCCGTGCTCATGCTGAGCTGCCCCTAGAGCTGCAGCTGGTTCATTATCGCTAAAATAAGGCGCTTTGGGCCTCGTCCCGCTGATCCCAGCCTCGCTAATCTCTTGTCTAGACTCCCCTGCCGCCCCCTCCCGTCCCGCTGGCTCTGGGTGGGGAACCGAGGCCTGGAGCCCCCCGGAGGTGGGTTTGAGGTGCTCTGCTTGACCCTGCAGGCCCTTCCCCAGCCCTGGGCGGAGTGAAGCCCCCGAACGCAGAGCTTTGGGAGCCGCAGGTCCGGCCTGGCGCCCCCTGCCCTCCACTTCCGGACTACATTTCCCAGCGTACCCCGCGGCCGCGCCTCCCCGCAGCACGGCCGGACTCGCTTTCCCAGCGTGCCCCGCGGCGCGGCGCGGAGACGGCGGAAGGAGGAGGGGCGTGGCGGCGTCACGTGACGCGGGGTATAAAAGGGGCGGTGCAGCGCCGGCGGCCCCATTGTTGTCGGCGAACGGGCGGGGGGCGGGTCCTGCCCCAGCGCGCGCCCGGCCCCGCCCCGCCCGCGGGGACCCGGTGAGTGGGGGGGACCCGGGAGGGACACCGGGGGTCCCCCTGCTGCCCCGGCCCCGCCCCGGCCGGCTGGGGGACCGAGGGGGGCGGCCTCTGCTTGGGGGGCTGCAGGGGATGGGGGGCTGTGGAGGGTGCGGGGCCTAGAAGGGATGGGGGTGCTATAGGGGATGGGGGGCCTTTTCCAGCTGAAGGGGCGTAGAGAGGATGTAGGGGCCTGTAGGGGATGTGGGGGGCGCATAAAGGATGTAAAGATCTATAGGGGATGTGGGGGGCACATAAAGGATGTAGGGGCCTATAGGGCATATGGGGGGCCTTATAGCTGGGGGGCACATAAAGAGTGTAGCGGCCTATAGGGGATGTGGGGGCCTTTTCCAGCTGGGGAGCCTATAGAGGATTTAGGGGCCTTTTCCACCTGAAGGAGCCTATAGAGGATGCAGGGCCTATAGGGGATGTGGGGGCCTTTTTTCATGTGGGGAGACATATAGAGGATGTAGGGCTCTATAGAGGGTGCAGAGGCCTTTTCTAGCTGGGGGCCTTATAGAGGATTTAGGAGCCTTACGGCTGGGGGTCGTTTAAAGGATGTAGGAACCTATAGGTGACGTGGAGGCCTTTTCTAGCTGGGAAGCCTATAGATGATGCAGGGCCTGTAGGGGATGGGGTATCTTACAGCTGGGGGGACATATAGGGGATGCAGGGCCTATAGAGGATGTGGGGGCCTTTTTCACTTGGGGGAACATATAGAGGATGTAGAGCCCTATAAGGGACACAGAGGCATTTTCTAGCTGGGGAGCGTATAGGGGATGCAGAGCCTGTAGAGGATGGGGGGGGCCTTTTCCAGCTGAAGGGACCTGTAGAGGCTGTGGGCCCTTTTCTGGCTTGGGGGGCACCTATGGCAGATATAGGGCACCCTTACAGCCAGGGGTCTATAGGGGATGGGGGGGCCTTTTCCAGCTCGAGGCCTATAGATGATGTAGGGGGGCTTTGCAGCTGGGTCCCTGTGTTTTGGGGACCTGCAGGGTGTGTGGGGCCGCCCTATATTGGGGGGGCTGTGGAGGACCTGAGGTGCCCTTACAGCTGCTGCCGTTCTCAGGGGACATATAGGGGATGTGGGGGGTCAGGGGGCCAGGACACCAGGACCAGGGCCAGGCGCCCTTGGGCAGGGTCTTCCTCGTCATTGGGGTCTCCTTCATCGTCGGGGTCTCCTTCATCATCAGGGTCTCCTCATCATCAGGGTCTCCTTCATCTTCAGCATCTCCCTTGGCCTTCGCCTTCAAGGTCTTCCTCACCTTCAAGGTCTCCTTTGGCTTCACCTTCAGGGTCTCCCTTGGTCCCATCTTCGAAGTCTCCCTCACCTTCAGGGTCTTCCTACCTTCACCATCTTCCTCACCCTCAGGGTCTCCCTGGGCCTTCATCTTCAAGGTCTCCCTCATTTTCCCGGTCTCCTTTGGCCCCATCTTCAGGGTCTCCCTCCCCTCCAAGGTCTCTGGACCCCCCCTGTCCGCCCTGGTTCTGGTGACGGGCCGAGGGTCCCGCTTTAGTGTTTCGGGACCCGCTTGCCCCCCCCAGGAGCTCAAGTGGCTCCGGGGGACAATTTGGGCCAGAGATTTGGAGTTGGGGACACCCCGGAGCCTCCGCTTTGGTGGTTTGTGCGAGCGGAGGCTCCGGCACCGGCCAGGGGACCCGTACCCCAGATTTATTAATTAACCGCGTTCGTTAGCAGCCACGTGGACCCAACTCTTGTGCCGTTTGTCCTAAAAACTGAGGTGCTGGTGGGGGAAGGTCCGTCCCAGTCTGGACTGGGAGCAACTGGGCACAGCACCCGGGAAACCCATTGCCCCTGGGAGACCCACGGCCCAATTTGTAATTAATTTGTGACTAATTAGTAATTTGTAACCAACCGACCCCTTCGCGGTGGCCGAGCGGCCGTTCCCACCGGGCTGGAAATGAATTAATTCTGGTTTTTGGCTCCTCGATTCCCGATTCTGCCCCATTTTCTGCCCCTGGATCCGCCGCAGCTCCGAGATCCCATTTTTATCCCATCTTTTTCCCCATTTGATCCCATTTGACCCCAAACCCCTGAGGCCGCGGCTGTTCCTGGGCCCCCTCCCGGTGCTGCCAAACCTGCTGCTAATTAATTAATTAACTAACGAAGGGGGGGATAATGGAGCTGGAGGAGCCCCATTTTTGGGGCTGATCAGCCCATCGGAACCTCCTTTTTTTGGGGGAGAAAAAGGGGTTCCTGCCCCTTTTTCCCGATTCTCCCCGGATCCCCCCCGCGTCGCGCTGCCTCAAATGGGCTTTTTTCTCCTTTTTTCCGAAGGCGGCTGTTGCGTTGCCATGAGAACGGGGGTGGGAGCCCAGGGAACGCGGAGCTGAGGCAAAACCCGGCGATTTTGGGCCGTTCTGGGGGGTTTTGGGCCGTTCTGGGGGTTTTGGGGGCATCTTGGGGGGTTTGTGCTCCGGGACAGGGACAGAAACTTCCAGCAAAATCCTATTGATATGAATTATTCCCACCCTAGGGGTGGAAAAGCTGATTCTAAGTTTAGCAGGGAGGAAAAGAGCTGGTTTTAAGTTTATCGAGGGGGTAAAAAAGCTGATTTTACGTTTATTGGGGGGAGGAAAAGGCTGATTTTATGTTTATGGAGGGGGTAAAAAAGCTGATTTTACGTTTATAGAGGGGGTAAAAAAGCTGATTTTAAGTTGATCGGAACAGGAGGAAAAGCTGATTCGAAGTTTATTGAGAGAGGAAAAAGCTGATTTGAAGTTTCTCGGGGGGTAAAAAGCTGATTTGAAGTTTCGGGGGGGGGGTAAAAAGCTGATTTGAAGTCTCTGGGGGGTAAAGATGCAGGTTGTGAGTTTGCGCTGCCGCAGGTGCCCCCGCGCCCCCCCATGCGGAGCCGATGGCCGCGCCCGGCGGCGCCAAGAGGAAATTCGAGGAGGGGGACGTGGGGTCCCCGGGGCCCCGCTCGGACGACGAGATCTCCAGCAGTGACAGCGGGGACAGCTGCGACAGCGTCACCCCCGCCAGCGCCGGCCGCACGCGTGAGACCGCGGGCCACGGGGACACGGGGGGGTTGGGGACAGCCTGGGGATCCTGGGGACAGCGGGGATGCCCTGGGGACGTTTGGGACAGTGGGGGCACCCTGGGGACCAGAAGCAAATGACCTCACTTCCCATCCCAGCAGCACATTCGTGTAACACAGCAAATCCTGCTCTGTGTCTATAGATCAGTATGTTATCTCTATAGATCAATGTGTTCTCTCTACGTATCAATATTATCTATCTCTACGTATCAATATTATCTATCTCTACGTATCAATATTATCTATCTCTACGTATCAATCTATTATCTCTACTAATATGTTATCTCTACATATCAATCTGTTACCTCTATATATCAATCTGTTACCTCTACATATCAATATGTTACCTCTATATATCAATCTATTACCTCTATATATCAATCTATCATCTCTATCGATACGTTATCTGTGTATCATTCTGTTATCTCTATATATCAATCTATTATCTCCATCAATATGTTATCTCTAGATATCAATCTGTTATCTCTAGATATCAATCTATCATCTCTATCAATACGTTATCTGTGTATCAATCTATTATCTCTATCAATGTTTTGCCTTTNCTGTGTATCGATCTGTTATCTCTATCAATCTATTATCTCTATCAATGTTATCCCTTTGTATCAATCTGTTATCTCTACATATCAATCTATCATCTCTATCAATGCATTATCTCTGTGTATCAGTCCGTTAGCTCTATATATTAATCCATCATCTCTATCAATGTGTTATCTCTACATATCAATCTATTATCTCTACATATCCATCTATTATCTCTACATATCAATCCATCATCTCTATTAATACGTTATTTCTGTGTATTGATCTATTATGTCTACATATAGATCCATTGTCTTCTCTCAATGCGTTATCTC
>VWYH01008551.1:49852-68062 GCA_013399365.1 Pampusana beccarii | reverse complement strand
CGCGCCCCCCCCCCCCCAGGAAGGCACAGAGAGAGTCAGAACCAGCTACAACCACCAAAAAACTTTATCCCCCCCCGACGGGCAACACCAACCGCAATACAATGTTGAACAAAAGCTTTGCCCCCCACCCAGGAGAAAGAGGCAGCGGGGGCTGAGCACCCCCCGGGGTGATGGGAACATGGGGGGGTCTCCATGACCCCCCCCAGCCCTGCCCCACACCAGTTTCCAGCCCCCGCCATGCTTCCCGTCACTGGGGGGGGGGGCTCAGGGATGTCCCCAAAACAGGGGACAGACCCCCCCAAACCAGCCAAGCGGATAGGGGGGCCATGGGCCCATTCCACCCCCAAAGCAAGAGAAGGGCCCCCCCTTCCTGCCCCCCCAGCACTGGATCCACAGCTCCCAGTTCAGCACTGGGAAGAGGTGCCCAGGGACCCCCCCCCGCAATGGGGAAAAGAAAGCACCTTCCCCCCCATCCCGCCCCCCCCGGGCTCACTCTTAGGACACAAATACACCAGTGACCCCCCCAGCTCCTCTTAGGGCCCCCCCAGGGCCGCAGCAGCCATCACAAGTTCAAGGGCGAGGGGGGGGCACAACCAGCACCCCCTACTCCAAACCATTGAGGGCGAGAGGGGGCTCCGGAGCTCCCCCCACCTCGGGGGGGCCCAACCGCTGCTGGCAGCCCCCCCATGACAAAAAGTCACATAATCCAGTGGGGCCGAGGACGCTGAGCCCAGGGAACCCCCCCTGGGGGGGTCGCTTCTGCCCCGGGCGGGGTCCGGGGGGGGGGGTCCGGAGCAGGAGCCCCCCGGCTGCGCGTCACATGATGGCACAGCAGGAATTCTGCTTTCGGGCCTGGGGGGGGACAGAAAAAAAACACGCGTGACATTGGCTGCGGCCACCCCCAGGGGACAGGGGGCTGGAGCCCCCCCTGGGGTCCCCAAATCCTTGTCCCCCCAGAGGACACCAGGACAGTCCCACCATGAAGGCAAAGACCCTGTGTCCCCCCCCCAGCCACAATCGGTGTCACCCAGTGTCACCCTCCACTCGCCACAGGGTTTGGGTCACCCCCCCCATCCAGAGCCACAGGATCCTGTACCCCCAGGGTTCCCCTGCCCTCCCCCAGCCCCCACGCTCCTCAGGGACAGGGTGTGTCGTCCCCCCCCAGGTGACAAGGGACACTCACGGTTTTGTAGAAGGCTTTGGACTGTGCCCCCAGCACCTCGGATTTGGAAACCAGGTCGTCCAGCTTCTCCCCCCGCTCCAGCAGCGACTCCATCGTGTTGTGCTGCCCAAAAATTAAATAAATGGGCACTGACCCCCCCTGTGCTGCCCCGCGGGGTCCCCCCAGACGGTGGAGGTGCCACCGTGTCCCCACAGCCACCTCAGCTCTGGTGAAAGTGGCAGCAACCGGCAGGGGAAGAGGTGACGGTGACACGTGGGGCATTCGAAGCAGATGAGTGAGGAGGTGACACAACACAAGGAGGTGACACCGTGCAGGGAGGTGACACGGTTTGAAGGGAACGGAGGGGTCAGTGTCCCCTGTAAGGGACAGGGAGGCACTGGAAGGTCCTGCAGCACCAGGAATGTCCCTGCGGATGGAGATGGCAGGAGGGACACAGCACTAGGGGGTCCCAGCCCCCCAAAAGAATGTCCCCACCCCCCACAATGTGCCACTCGCTCCCCACATCCTCCTCATCCTCACCAGGATGATTTTGGTCTCGTCCAGCTCCGCCTGCACTCGGGTCATCGGGTCGGCATCACGGGGGTTCTTGGAGAGACAGCGGCGTCGGCACCACCGTGGGGACAGCCCTGTCCCCCGGGTGTCACCCACACCCCCACCTCCACCCTGCGGGGGCCCGGGGGGCTGTACCTGGTATTTGCTGAGGTACCCGTCCAGGGCGCTGTAGGTGATAGTGGCCGGGGACCCCGAGGGCCATTCGGTCCTGCTCACCGTGCGGGAGAACTCGTCCAGCACCTGCGGACAGAGGGGACAGCGGTGACCGCGGCTCCGCCTGCACGGCCACGGGGGCTTCTCCTCACAAAAAAGGAGATTTTTCTCCTTGTTTCTCAGCATTGATGTCCCCCGACCGACCAGGAATCAAAAAATCATAGAATCACAGAATCGTTTTGGTTGGAAAAGCCCCTCGAGCTCATCGAATCCACCCATTCTGCCTCCCAGCACTGCCCCATGTCCTGAGAACCCCATCTCCGTCTGTCCAACCCTCCAGGGATGGTGACTCCAGCACTGCCCTGGGCAGCCTGTTCCAATGCCCCACAGCCCTTTGGGGAAGAAATTGTTCCCAGATCCAACCTCAACCTCCCCTGGTGCAACTTGAGGCCGTTTCCTCTGCTCCTGGCGCTTGTTCCTGGGGAGCAGAGCCCGACCCCCCTGGCTCCAAGCTCCTTTCAGGCAGTTCAGAGATCAGAAGGTCTCCCCTCAGCTCCTGTTCTCCAGCTGAACCCCCAGCTCCCTCAGCCGCTCCCATCACACTTGTGCTCCAGCCCCTTCCCCAGCTCCGTTCCCTTCTCTCCACTCGCTCCAGCACCTCAACCTCCGTCGTGTCGCGACAGGGCCTGTTTCCACATCACGACAGCAGCCGCCCCCCCGCTCACACTCACCTTGTCCAGCAAGGTGAAGCAAACCCGCTGCGGGTACTCGGTGTCGGCGATCACCACCCCGGCCAGCCCGTCGGCGCGGACGTAGACGTGGCAGAGATATTCTGGGCAGAGGATTCACGTCAGAAACCACGGGAGGGTCCAGAGCCCCCCCAGATCTTCCCGGATCCCCGAACCGCCCGGGAAGGTTTCACCCAGCAACAGCATTTCAGACGATTTCATCAGGGAGAAGAGCTCGAGAAAGGCTCAAAATCAGCCCTGAAATCAGCCCCACTATCAAAATCAGGCCCAAAACCAGCTCCACAATCAGAATCAGCCCCAAATCAAAAGCAGGCCCCACATCAGCCCTCCCCCAACACCAAAAAACCAAAATCACCCCCAAAAGCAAGATTAGGCACAAAATCAGGTCCAAAATCAAAATCGGGCCCACAACCAGTCCCAAAAATTAAAATCAGGCTCCAAACCGGGCCCAAGATTGGCCCAGAAAACTAGTATCAGCCCCAAAATTGGTCCCACAGTCAAAGTCAGGCCCAAAACTGGCTCCAAAATCAGCCCCAAAATCAGGCCTCAAAAACCCCCAAATTGGTCCCAAAATCAAAACCAGGCCTAAAATCAGTTCCAAAATCAAAACCAGGCCCGAAATGATCCCCAAACATCAGGCCAAAATCAAAATGAGTCCCCCGAATCGCGCTGGACATGTCACCGCAGCCCGGCCGCAGCACACAGGACACGCCGCTCATTTTCCATGGCAGTGGAGTTCAAAAATAAAAGCCCTGAGGGGAAAGTGCTGAGCCCAGTTTCAATAAACACCAAGCGGCCAACAGGCCGTGGTGGCACTAACGAGGCTGCGGTGGCCACGTCGGGGTGACCCTGCGCGTCTGGGGGTGCGGGGGACACGTGGGGATGGGGGGGCTGGGGACAGGGCGGAGATTTGGGGACAGAGCCCCGAGTCGCCTGGGAGAGTTTGGGGACAGGGGAGGGTGGTGGCACCAGCATGGGGACAAGTAGGGGGACAGCTCTGGGTGACAAGGAGAGTGACAAAGCCTGAGGGTGGCGGGGGGAGTCAGGGAGGTCCCTGTTCCCCCCATCATGGGCTCTCGTCCCGCTCAGCAGCCTCCGGCCCTTGGTGTCACTTGCCAGGACAACGTGTTCAGGTCTCGTTTTGATGACAAAGGGACACAGAGCGAAGGACACGCGGCTGTGCCCGATGTCCCCGCGCTGTCCCCTCACCTTGCTCCTTGACGGAGGCCCTGCTGCCCAGCTGCGAGCGCTCCACGATCAGCTGGCTGGTGAACGTCATGAACTCCTGCACGCTGCGAACACACGGCAGTGTCACCCGGGGCTGCCAGGGGACACGGCCAGGAGAGTGGGGACACAGCCCTGCAAGGGGACACAGCTCATCTGTGAGGGGACACAGCCCTGCGGGGGGGACCCCAAGTCTGTGGAAGGGACACAGCTCTGCAGGGGGACACGGCTCTGTGGGGGGACATGGCCCTGCAACTGAGGACCCTGAGTCTGTGAGGGGACATGGCCCTGAGATGGGGACACAGCTCGACAAGGGGACACAGCCCTGCAAACCACCAAAATTCCAGCAGTTCACAGGATCCGTGCAGGATTTTAAGCCAGACTTAAGTTAATCCCACCTTAAGCAGCGCAGCCAGGAGGGGAACCAGCTCAGGATGAGGATTAAACACCAAAAAGCCGTGACACCGAGGGGCACAGACACGTCGGAAAAGCCATCGCTGGCCCCAAGAGCCAACAAAAGACTTTTTTGAAATAAATAAACCGCTACCAAGGAAGCGGCTTTTCCAGCAGCAAAACCACGTGAGGAATTCTCTCAGGATTTGGGAAAGCGAGAGCTGCGACGACAGCATTTGGGGCTGAACCGCCTGACCCGACGTCGTCAGGACAACCCAAGCGGAGGTTTTATGCCCGGGTCGAGTTTAAGATGAAAGCAAAGGCTTAACTCAAGGTGCCAGGAGGCGCCGGGCAGGTTTTGTTAGTCTGACACGAGGCCAAACCTCCGCCCACTCTCCTCACACACCCAGGAGACGCCGTGACTCCGGGTTCCGGCACTCGCCGCGGGGAAACCAACCGCCCAATGTTTCCCCACGCCCCAATTTTATCACGTGGAGGATTTATCGAATCCAAAGCTGCCGGGAAACGAGGTTTCGTTTCATTAACGAGGCCGAAAAAACGCTCAAAGGGGGTTTTACAGCACTGAACGCGCACGGGGAGCGTCATCCCTCTTCCCGCTGTCACCGTGTCCCCAGAGCACAGCGGGGAGGGAACCCCCAACAAAAAGCTGCTTCTGCCTGCCCCCAAGGTCCTGCCCGTGCCCTGTGGCACCCAAGGGACATTTTCCCCCTGTGGGGGGGCTGGCACCCACCTGGCCCTCTGGAAGAAGCTGAAGGTGGAGACGTCGTAGGCGGCTTTGAGCAAATGCACTTTGGGGTCCCCTTTGTAGAGGAGGCTCAGGCTGTAGAGCCGCATCCCGGCGGCTCCCGTGGGGCTGGGGGGCAGGAGATGGGGGGTGGGGTGAGGTGGGGACCCCCCAGGACCCCCCCTGTGCCTGGGTGTCCCCCCCCATCTCACCCAAACCCTTCCCTGGCCTCCAAATGTGGCACCCAGCACCCTGTGCCACCCACCGACCCCCAGGGCCCACCCTGACCCCCAACCTCACCCTGACCCCAGCAATAACCCCCTACCCTGGGCTAATCCCCCTGCACCTAAACTAGCCCAGTACCCCCCAGTATAACCCAGCATCTCCCAGTATAACCTAAGAGCCCTGAGTATAATCCAGCCCCCTCATACAACCCACCCCCCCAATATAAGCCAGCATCCCCCCCCAGTATAACCCAACATCCCCCAGTATAAACCAGCCCCTCACTCCCAGGAAAAACCCAGCCCCCCTCAGTATAAACCAGCCCCTCACTCCCAGTAAAACCCAGCCCCCCCCAGTATAACCCAGTATAATCCAGCCCACATCCCCACCAGCTGGCCACCCCCGCAACCCCAGTAAAACCCACCTATCCCAGTACATCCCAGTAGACCCCCGTACAACCCAGCCTGCCCCAGTATAACCCAGGCCCTCGCTCCCAGTATAACTCAGTTAACACAGCCCCTCTACCAAGTATAGGCCAGCCTCCCCAGTATAACCCAGTCTGTTCCCAGTTTAACCCAGCCTGCCCCCCCACCAGCTGACCAACCCCCCAGTACACCCCAGTACACCCCAGTAAAGCCCAGCTCCCCACCCCAGCACAGCCCAGCCTGCTCCAGTATAACCCAGACGCCCCCCTCCCAGTACAGCCCAGTCCCTCACTCCCAGTATAACCCAGCCCCTCATTCCCAGTATAACGCAGCTAACCGGCACCAGTATAACCCAGTCCCCGCCCAGTACAACCCACCCATCCCAGGCCCCCACCCCAGTACAGCCCAGCCCGTCCCAGTATAACCCAGCTAACCGAGCCCCTGCGCCCAGTATAACCCAGCCCCTCCCAGCATAGCCCACCTACCCCAGTACACCCCAGTCCCCCACCCCAGTACGGCCCAGTACAGCCCAGTACGGCCTGCTCCCCACCCAGTACGGCCCGGTTCTCCACCCCGGTGTCCCCCCCGGTGCTCAGACCGGCCCGTCCGGTACCGTTGGCTCCGGAACTGCCCGTGTGGAGGCGGCGGCCGGTGGGGCGGGGCGGGGGCACCGAGCCCGACCCGGAAACAGCACCGCGGCGACCGGAAGTCGTAGCAGCCTCCGGCAATTGCCACGGCGCCTCTCCCGCTCTGCGCACGCGCGAACTTTGCCCCGCCCCCAGCCCCTTGACCAATAAGTGCCTGATCCTCCCTGCGGCCCCGCCCACCGCGTTTCGGTCCCGCCCTTGAGCTTACTGACCAATCAGCGCCGCTCTAACGTTATGGGGGCGGGGCTTCTGCCGCGGGACCTCGGGGTGGGGGGCGCTGTATCCCGGCGTGCTTTGCGCGGGGGGAGCCCATGAGTTTGGGGGGACCCTCTATGGGGGGAGGGTCCCCTACTGGGGGATCCCTCATTGGTGGGTCCTTCTATAGGGGCTCCTTCTGTGGGGCTTGGGGGTCTCTCTATGGGGCTGCCCTGTCCACATGGGGTTGGGGGTCCTTCTATGGGGGGCTCCCTCTGTCGGGGGTCCCTCTATGGGGGGTCCCTCTACAGTGCAGCTGCACCCCTAAGAGCTCGGGACCCCCCAGTGCGGTGGGGTCCTTGCATGGGGGGAGGGGGGTTCCCGGGTGGGGTGGGGATACATGAGCCCCCCCCCCAGCCCGTGGGTGTCCCCCAGCACTGGCTGGGGACAAGGTGCTGTGAGGTGACCCTGTGCCCCCCCAGAGCCCACTGGGTCCCCCACGGGGCCACCAGCCCCCCAGCACCCACCCAGGGGACACCCCCAGCCCCCTGTCTAAGGGGACACTGCCATGGAGGGACACCCGGAGGTTTTGGGGTGACAGGAGCGTCCCGGTCCCCACAGGGACCCCATAACCCAGGTGCCACCAACATTTGGCTGACGTCCCCAGTTGGGGGTCATGAGGGGGACAACACGTCCCCGTCCCCCAAAACCAGCGGATGCCCGGTGTCCCCAGCGGCCCCCAGTGCTCATCCCGGTGTCACCAGAGCGTTTCCCATCCTGGGGACAGGGAGCACTTCCCAGTCACCCCCAGAACCTTTGTCACCGAGCCACCGGCTGCCTGGTCACCATGGGAGCGCTGGAGTGCTTGTCACCGCCACCAAGACACCGAGCCGTTGATATGACAACCCGAGCGGGGACACGGGTGGCCCGGGGCGTGGTGCTTCGTGTGACGGGGGCCAGCGGCCCCCGGCGGGGAGGGGTCCCGGCCGAGCCTGGTCACCGCACCGGGACGTCCCCACCGCCCGCAGGGACCCACCGGGACCCCTCGTCACAGTGACAGCCGCCAAATCCATCTACAGGGGACAGCGTCACCTGTGTCACCCACCAGCGCAAAGGGCAGCACCCCCAAAATGTGGGGGGAGAGGGCCGGGGCGCTGGGCCCCGCTCCGTGTCCCTCGGCCTGAGGGTGCGGAGGTGGGGACGGGGACACCGGGGACCCCCCCTCGGATGAGCTGACGCGGCGGAGCGAGGGACGGAGCAACCGGGCGCCGGGGGGGTGTGGGGTGGGTTTTTTTTTGGGCGGGGGGGACAAACCCGGTCCCCACGGCTGTCCCCATGCTGGATCAGCGCGCCAGGATGGAGAGCGGCAGGAGGGAGAAGGTGAGGAGATCCGGGGGGATCCCGGGGGGATCTGGGAGGATCCCGGGGTGGTGGGGAGGACATGGGGTTGGGGACGCCCAGCGGGATCCTCCCCAGGCTGCCAGGTGGCCCCACAGCATCTGCCACCGGGGATGGTCCCCACGGGGGACACCAGCTCTGGGGACAAGGCCGTGCGGAACAGAGCCAGCCCCAGTGTCCCCCGGGGGTCCCCAAGGCCACCCCCGGGGAGGGGACACAGCGCCGTGAGCCGGGGCTCTGCGTTCTGCCATGTTACAAGGTCCCCAGGGCCACCGAGGGCTGGGGACACAGCCGGGGGCGTTGGTGTGACCGCGGTGCTGGGCTGGGACGATCCTGCCGCCATCAGCATCTTGCTGCCAGCCCTTGGCCGCTGTCCCTGGGGCGAGACAGGGCCTGTCACCTCCTTGGGCTGGCTGTCACCGCTGTCACCGGGGCACACAGCAAGACCCGGCTCATCCTCAGCCAGACGCTGGTGTTGGGGCAGCTGGATCGTGCTGCCGGTGGGGACACGGACGTCCGAGGGGACACCGAGGGGACATGGCACGCGCCAGGGGTAGAGGCTTGTGTTCCCAACGCCAGGCACCACTGGCCACCGCGGATGTGTTGGAGCAAACGGTTCCCTCAGGACGCCGAGCGCCGGCATCACCCGCGTGGGAAGCACCAAATCCAGCCAGAAAGAGCCAGACCTGCCATTCCGGAGGAGGGGAAGGGGCAAGTTGTAGCGCACGGTGCCTGAGATGGAACAAAATCCCGGAGGAATAAATCATGGACCCTTTGCTGCCACCCTCGGGTGCCAGCCCCAGGGACAGGGCCCCTGCAGCTGTGACAAATTCGGCATTTGCACACCAGGACGGTTCCGCGTGGTGGAGCACCGGACGCCTGCGACCGCCGGCTCCGGCACGAGGGTCGAAAACATCCCAGTGCTTTTCCTGCAGGGATTTTTCCAGCTGGACACCCTGAGGGTCACAGCAAACCCACCGTGGTGCTGCCGTGGGCCGGTGTCACCCCCTGGCACAGCGACACCTCATCCCGCGGCACATCGGGGGGTCCAGGGTTAACAGAGCCCCTGGACTTGGGCACCGGGGAGGGTGCCGGCTGCGGTGCTGGCTGAGGCCCCCCCGGGCACAGAGCAGGAGCTTTGGGGCAGGAGGAGGCAGTCGGGTGATTTATCAAGACACACCGTGGGGATCATGGCGAGCGGCCGCGGGTTTGGCCGAGCCCTGTGTCGGGATCCTCCGAAGCCTTTTACGGACCCCCCGCCCCAAAAGACCTTGGGAAACAGTGGCAGCCAGGAGGAAAACATCCGTCTGCCAGCGACAGCGCAGGCGGGAGCAGGTCCCGGTGACTAATGACCCCTCCACTCCCCGGCTCCGTGCGGTGGTTAATGGCGGCTGTGCCGGCGCCCGGCCCGGGGTTGCTACGTGAAGGGTAAACACAGTCCTGCCGGGCCGGCGCTTCCCTCGAGCCGGGCCTGCGCTTCTCCCCGGCGGCGTTTCCCCAATAACACCATCCATGTCCTCCCCGCCGGCCCTTGGCCACGTTTCGTGGTGAATTCGATGGGCGGAAAGTGATTTGTGAGGTTCTCAGGGGGATCCGGGGAGAGGGATCCTCATCGCAGACATGGAGGGATCCCACGGCCTCGGCGAGAGCCGCTGGGCCCCGAAACAGCGCCGCTGGTGTCACCCCGCGATGCGGCAGGACGGGGTGTCCCGTGTCACCAACCCAAGTCCCGCGAAATGGTACCAGGTTCAAAGCGACCGGGATGTCCCAGGTCACCGGACCTGGAACGGCACCGGGTTCAAAGCCGAGCCGGGGGAAGATGAAGCGACTGAAGGTGACGGCGCGGGGAACCCTGTGCTGACCACGGGCGTCTCGTGAACGAGGATTTGGGGCCAGAATTTGGCTTTCCAGGGCATCCGCTCAGATGGAGGCCAGAGAGCAGAGACGGGACGAGGCGTGGCTGGAATTACGGCTTTTGTGGAAACAGCAGCTCGTCGTTTCTTAAATCCATTATGGAATAAGCATTACTATTTATCCTAAAAAAGAATGATAAAAAAGTTGGGGGAGTAGCTCCCTAGGACTGAAAGGCATAAGGCAGCAAATAAAAAAGTTGCGCCAGGGGAGGTTGAGGTTGGATTTAGGAACAATTTCTTCCCCAAAGGGCTGTGGGGCATTGGAACAGGCTGCCCAGGGCAGTGCTGGAGTCACCATCCCTGGAAGGTTGGACAGACGGACATGAGGTTCTCAGGACATGGGGCAGTGCCGGGGGTGGGTTATGGGTGGACTTGATGATCTTGAGGGGCTTTTCCAACCAAAACGATTCTGTGATTCTATTGTGTCCCTGTGCCAACGGGCACAACCACGGCCAGAGGCAGCAAATTTGGACGATTTATGGTGGCTGGGGCCACCCCCGTGTGGCGCGGTCCCCGTCCCCAGGCCGTGCCGTCTGTCCCGCCGCAGGTGGAGCAGATCCTGGCGGAGTTCCGGCTGCGGGAGGAGGACCTGAAGAAGGTGATGCACCGCATGCAGAAGGAGATGGACCGAGGGCTCAAGCTGGCGACGCACCAAGAAGCTTCCGTCAAAATGCTGCCCACGTACGTCCGCTCCACGCCCGAGGGCTCAGGTACGGATGTCGCCCCCCATCCTGTGCATGTCACCTCCTCCCTGGACCTCACTGAGACCCCCCCCCGAGATTGTCACCCTGTGTGTCCCCTCCCTGGCGTTGCAGAGGTGGGAGATTTCCTCTCGCTGGATCTGGGCGGCACCAATTTCCGCGTGATGCTGGTGAAGGTGGGCGAGGGGGAGGAAGGGCAGTGGAAGGTGAAGACGAAGCACCAGATGTACTCCATCCCCGAGGACGCCATGACGGGGACAGCCGAGATGGTGAGCGGGGGACACGGGGCCACGCTGTCCTCTCCTGTGCGGTCCCCGTCACTGGGCAGTGGCACCCAGCGCTGTTCTTTGGTGGGGACACCGTGGGGATCCATCCATGGGGATGGTGGAGGCCGGGGGGTGGCGGGGGACCCGTGACGGGGACAGTGACCAGCCGTGGGTGGTGACATCCCCTGGCGAAGGCTCAGCCTCCTCCCCTGCAGCTCTTCGACTACATCTCCGAGTGCATCTCCGATTTCCTGGACAAGCACCAAATGAAGCACAAAAAGCTGCCCCTGGGCTTCACCTTCTCCTTCCCCGTGCGGCACGAGGACATCGACAAGGTGAGGGGGTGGTTGGGTGGCACAAGGACTCGGGGGTCCCCATGTCCCAGCTGTACCTCCAGCCCTGTTTTTGTCATCCCCTCACCCCAGGGCATCCTCCTGAATTGGACCAAGGGCTTCAAAGCCTCCGGCGCGGAAGGGAACAACGTGGTGGGGCTCCTGAGAGACGCCATCAAACGCCGAGGGGTGAGACGAGCAGACGGTTTGTGCCGGTACCGGGGGGGGAGACACCGCGACAGCCCCGCGTGTCCCTGTGACAGGCACGCGGTGCCCTGCGTGTCCCCGGGAAGGGTCATTCCATGTGTGTGTGTGATACGTGTGTGTGATATATCTGTGTGTGATACGTGTGTGTGCGATATGTGTGTGTGTGATATGTGTGTGTGATACATGTGTGTGCGATATGTGTGTGCATTATACACATCTGCATCTTCACCCTTGGGACCCCCCAGCCTGGGCCCCCCCCGGTGACAGCCTGATGGGTCCCTTGTCCCCTCGCCAGGACTTCGAGATGGACGTGGTGGCGATGGTGAACGACACGGTGGCCACGATGATCTCCTGCTACTACGAAGATCACCGGTGCGAGGTTGGGATGATTGTGGGTAAGATGTCCCCTTCCCGCAGGAACACGCACGGGGCGAGGTGGGGGGACTGTCCCCATGGCCCTGCTCCCGCTCCCCCCGCTGCCAGTGAGGACTTGGCCTTTGTGGGGGGGACACGGCGAGGACAGGGGGGTGGCAGCAGCACCCTGAGTGGGTCTCCTGGGGTTGGGATGCTGGTGGCACCCACGGTGGTCACCGTAATGGGTTTGTCGCCATAACGGGTCTGTCCCCAAAGGACGTTGTCCCTCTGGTGGCCCCGCTATGGCTGGGGAACCACAGATGGCGGCTGGTACCAGGGAGGTGGGGACAGTTTTGAATGCCTCAGGCTCCTTTGTCCCCCTCCAGGGGCAGCCCCGTGCCACCCCCGAGCCCCACGCTGTCACCCATAGGGTCACAGAGCCCCTGGGACCCCATGGTGACCGTCCCCAACACCCACTGGGGACACGCAGCTGTGGGGAGGCACTCGGGGAGGGCCGAGCACCCCCGTCCCCGTGGGGATGGGGACGCGCGGCTCGGGCGGGCGGTGGGCGCTGGGGGTCAGCGCTGTCCCCTCCCCTGCCACCCCCCCGGTGCCATCCCGTGTCCCCTTGGGCAGGGACAGGCTGCAACGCCTGCTACATGGAGGAGATGCAGAACGTGGAGCTGGTGGAAGGCGACGAGGGCCGGATGTGCGTCAACACCGAGTGGGGGGCGTTCGGCGCCTCGGGGGAGCTGGACGAGTTCCTGCTGGAGTACGACCGCGTGGTGGACGAGACCTCGCTTAACCCCGGTCAGCAACTGTAAGGACTAGGGCAGATCCAGTCCCTCTGGGGGTGTCCCTCCCGCCTCCTTGTCCCCTCCCGTGTCCCCCCCGCCTGCCCAAGCCGCACTGGGCGCAGTTGAGGCAGGAGAGACTCATGGCAGGTACCTCCGAAGCTGCTCCCTGGCTGTATGCACAAAGAGGGGGGAAGGAAAGAGGGGGTGTCACGGGTTGTGGCCTCCCCCTCACCGGTGTCCTCGTGTCCCCAGGTACGAGAAGATCATCGGGGGGAAGTACATGGGGGAGATCGTGCGGCTGGTGCTGCTGCGGCTGGTGGACGAGAACCTGCTGTTCAACGGGGCGGCCTCCGAGAAGCTCAAGACCCGCGGGAGCTTCGAGACACGATTCGTGTCCCAGATCGAGAGGTGGGGGGGCAGAGGGGGCACACCGTGGGGGGTGGCACCCCCCAAGTGCCGCAGCGCGGTGGGGGCTCCCTGTGGTCACCACACAGTGGACCACACGGGGGGTCTTCTGTGCCATCACCTCACGCCAACCAGCTCTGACTGCGCTGTATTGGGGTCCCCGTCCTGTCACCTCACACTAGTGACACATATTGGGGTCTCTTGTCCTTGTCACCCCCCACCAAGCCTCTACAACTGCGCTGCATTGGGGTCCACCGTCCTGTCACTTCACACTAGTGTCCCGTATTGGGGTCCCCTCTCCCATCACCCACATTAGTGACCCATATTGGGGTTCCCTCTCCCATCACCCACATTAGTGACCCATGACGGGGTCCCCTGTCCCATCACCCCACACTAGTGACCCATCTTGGTGTCCCCTTGTCCTGCAACCTCACACCAACCCACTCTGACTGTCCCATATTGGGGTCCCCCATCCTATCACCCCACACTAGTGTCCCATAATGGGGTCCCTTGTCCCATCACCCCACACTAGTGTCCCATATTGGGGTCCCCATGTCCTGTCATTTCACACCAGCCGGCTGGCTCTGACTGTCCCATATTGAGGTCCCCTATCCTGTCACCCCATACTAGTGACCCATATTGGGGTCCCTTGTCCTGTCACCCTGCATTAGTGACCAATATCAGGGTCCTCATGTCTGTCACCCCACAACAGGGTGTCCAAAATCACAGTCCCTGTGTCCCAACATCTCCCACCAGCCCCATATTTGCGTCCCTTGTCCCCTCACCCCACACTAGTGATCCATATTGCTGTCCCCATGTCCTGTCACCTCACACCAACCTTCTCTGACTGTCCCATATTGGGATCCCCTGTCTTGTCACCCTCCCTATCTGCCCCATACGATGTCCCCCATGTCCCCCCCATCCCCTGGTCCAACGTGTCCCTCTGTCCTCGTCCCAGCGACTCGGGTGACCGCAAGCAGATCTACAACATCCTGACGGGGTTCGAGCTGCTGCCGTCGGGGACGGACTGTGACATCGTGCGCATGGTGTGCGAGAGCGTGTCCACGCGCGCGGCCCAGATGTGCTCGGCCGGGCTGGCGGGCGTCATCAACCGCATGCGCGAGAGCCGCAGCCAGGACACGCTCAAGATCACCGTCGGCGTCGACGGCTCCGTCTACAAGCTGCACCCCAGGTGAGGAGTCCCCGAGCCTTCCTCCCGACACCTTCTTCCCGTCACTGTCCTCTTCCTCCCGACATCGTCCTCTTCCTCCCATCACCGTCTTCCTCCTCCTCCTGCATCCTCTTTTGCCACCATCCCCTTCCTCCTGCCACTGTCCTCTTCTTGCCACCACCGCGCTCTTCCTCCTTTCACTATCTCCTTCCTCCCGCCCCCATCCTCTTCCTCCCACCATTGTCCCCTTCCTCCTCCTCCTGCATCCTCTTCCTCTGGCCTGCCATCCTCTTCCTCCCACCACCGTCCCCTTCCTCTCCCACCACTGTCCTCTTCCTCCTGCCCCTGTCCCCTTCCTCCCACCATGATCCCCTTCCTCCTCCTCCTCCTACATCCACTTCCTCTCACCACTGTCCCCATCCTTCCGCCACCATCCTCTTCCTCCCACCACCGTCTCCTTCCTCCTACTACCATCCCCTTCCTCCTCCTCCTGTATCCTCATCCTCCTGCCCACCATCCTCTTCCTCCCACCACCATCTCCATCATTCCACCACCGTCCTCTTCCTCCCACCACCATCTCCTTCCTCCTGCCACCATTCTCTTCCTCCTCTTCCTTCATCCTCTTCCTCCCACCACCATCCCCTTCCTCCCAACACCGTCCTCTTCTTCCTGCTGCCATCTCCTTCCTCCCCCCACCATCCTCTTCCTCCCACCACCATCCTCTTCCTCCTGCCACCATCCTCTTCCCCCTGCTTTGTCCCCTTCCTCCTCCTCCTAGATCCTCTTCCTCTCCTGCCATTGTCCTCTTCCTCCCATCCCTGTCCCCTTCCTTCTGCCACCATCCTCATCTTCCTCCTTCATCCCCTTCCTCCCACCACCATCCTCTCCTTCCCAGCACCCACCCCTCCCTCCTCCTCCCACCTCGTCCCCCAGTCCGTGACCCCCATTTCTGCCCGTGTCCCCCCCAGTTTCAAGGACCGCTTCCACGCCGCGGTGCGGCAGCTGACGCCCGGCTGCGACATCACCTTCATCCAGTCGGAGGNTGCCATCTCCTTCCTCCCGCCACCGTCCTTTTCCTCCCACCACCACCCCCTTCCTCCCAACACCGTCCTCTTCTTCCTGCTCCCATCTCCTTCCTCCCACCACCATCCTCTCCTTCCCAGCACCCACCCCTCCCTCCTCCTCCCACCTCGTCCCCCAGTCCGTGACCCCCATTTCTGCCCGTGTCCCCCCCAGTTTCAAGGACCGCTTCCACGCCGCGGTGCGGCAGCTGACGCCCGGCTGCGACATCACCTTCATCCAGTCGGAGGAAGGCAGCGGGCGCGGGGCCGCCCTCATCTCCGCCGTCGCCTGCAAGATGGCCTGCATGATGGGGCAGTGAGGAGGAGGAGAGGAGGAAGATGAGGAGCAGGATGGTGGGGGGGGGCGGCCGCCGGTCCCGCTCGCAGCGCAGACACACGCGGGATTTGCCGCCGGCGCAGGCGGCTCCTGGCCCCCCCCAATAAACCGGGGTTTGCGTGGACTTTGCCGGGGCCACCAGAGCTCCTTGTCACCCGCCGGGGGGTCACCCCACGCGTGTCACCTCCCTCTGGTCTCCTGTATCCCCACCCGGTCCCCACGTCCCCACCTCAGCCCTTTCACTGGGGGTGAGACCCCCGCCGAGGGGGTTGGTGAGAGATGAGGGGCTGGTTGGGGGTACTTGGGGTGCCCCCAATTTTCAGGGATCCCTTCCAGCCCTGTGTCCCCCCCCTCCCAGGGACAAGGTGGGGGACACAGCCTGGGGGCACCCCCAGCCCCCCTTCCTAGTGCTGACCCCTCCAAAAAAGGGGGTGCAGATCCCTTGCTAAGGGCAGCACCCCGAAACCCAGGGGGTCCCAAAGCGGGGGGCACATGGTGACCCCCCTGGGGCTCAGGAGTGTCACAGCTCGGCCCCATTCCCAAGGAAAAAACAGTGTCACCCCCTCTTGGTGACACCCGGGGGACCCGGATCTGTCCCCCAGTTTATCTTGGGGTGATAAGGGGGGATAAAATTGTGGGAGTCCCAGCCCAGGGCTTCAGGGGAGGGTGAGTGCGGCTGGGGACCCCCCAGGAGCCAGAAATGGGGACACCCCGGGTGGAGGGGGGACTGGGGACACCGTGGGGTGTTGGGGATGCTCTCGGATGTGGGGCACCCAAGGGGTTTGGATTCTGCAGGAGGTTTGGGGCACTCGGGGGTTTGGAGATCCCCAGGGGCTCCGAGAGCTCCCTCGGGTCACCCCAGGGTGGGGGGGGTCCCTTGGGGTCCCTCTGGGGACTGGGGGCACCCCCGGGTGTTGGGGGTGCCCTGCGGTCCAGGTCACCCCAAGGGATGGGGCTGTGCTCTGATTGGCTGCAGCCAGCAGGGTTCCCTGTGATCTGATTGGCTGCGGCCAGCAGGATTCCTGTGCTCTGATTGGCTGTGGCCAGCAGAAGCACGGCGCTCATTGGCTCTGGCCAGAATTGATTCCCTGCACTCTGATTGGCTGCCACCGGAAAGACGTCCTTGAGTTCTGATTGGTGGCAGCCCTCAGCTGCCAGGAGTCTCCCTGTTCCCATTGGCCACGGCCAAACAAAAGAGATTCCCTGGGCTCTGATTGGCTGAGACCAAAAATGGGATTCCCTGCACCCTGATTGGTTGGGACAAAAAACAAAGTGGAGGCGATTCCCCGCATTCTGATTGGCTGTTACCAAGAGAGTAGAGGGGCTCCTTGTGCTCTGATTGGCTGGGACCAAGATAGAAGGGAATTCCCTGCGTTCTGATTGGCCAGGGCCAAACAAAAGGAAATCCCTGCTCTCTGATTGGTTGGAGCCAAAAAAAAAAAAAAAAAAGGGGGGGTTTCCCTGCTCTCTGAGATTGGTTGGAGCCAAAAAAGGGGTCCCGGTGTCCCCAGGGGTCGGTCCCGGTGTCCCCAGGGTCACTCCGGTGTTCTCAGGATCGGTCCCGTTTCCCCGCCCCCGTTCTGGGGTCCCGGGGTATCCGGCCCCGCCCCCGTTTCCACGGTAACGGCTTCGCGCCGGCGGCACCAGCTGTTGCCATGGCGACGCGCCGCCTTTACGTCACTTCCGCTCCGCGGCCACGGGACTTCCGGGATTTGCGGCGTTCGCGCCTTTTCCTTTCCCCCCTCCCCCGCTCCGCAAATGTCGGGTCCGCGGTGCCCCCCGACCTCTGACCTCTGACCCCGTACGTGACCCGCGGCCTGGGGGTCGGCTGGTGCTTTTGGGGGGGTCTGAGGGGCCCTGGCCCGGGGGGGCTGGTTCGGGGGGTCNGGGGGGTTCTGGGGCCTGTTCAGGCTCTCGGTGCATTTGGGGGGGTCCCGGGGCGGTCTGGTGCCCGGGGTGTATTTGGGGGGGCTTTGTGTTGTCGTGATGCTGGGATGGAATTTGGGGGGGTTCCTGTGGTTTTAGGGGCGCCACGATGAGTTTGGGGTTTAGGGGGCTTAGCCCGAGGCCTGGTGTGTGTTTTGGGGGTGAGGGGGTCAGTCTGGGGGGGTTCCGGGTGTCCCGGGGTGCCGGTTGTGCCGCGCTCAGCGCCGTGCTCGATTTACCACGGTCCTTAATCTCTCCGTTTCCTCCCCAGCCCGACCGTTGATCCTCCCGCTCCCCCCCGCCATGTTCTGGGAGCAGGCGGCCCCCACGGCGCAGGCCCTGCTGGCCCCCCCGGCCGCCCCGCCCTGCACCTTCGCGCGGGTGCCGGTGTCGGCGTACGACGACCGTTCCCAGCCCTTCAGCCTGGGCGAGCGCAGCTTCGCCCGTCAGTACGCACACGTGTACGCGGCCCGGCTGATGGGGATGCGGCCCAGCCTGGAGCAGCGGGCGCGGGAGAAGTGGGGTGAGTGCTGGAGCCGGCGTTTTGGGGGGGAAAAGCCCCTCGGGAGCGAGTCCGACCATAACCCACCCCCGGCACTGCCCCATGTCCTGAGAACCTCATCTCCGTCTGTCCAACCCTCCAGGGATGGTGACTCCAGCACTGCCCTGGGCAGCCTGTTCCAATGCCCCACAGCCCTTTGGGGAAGAAATTGTTCCCAGATCCAACCTCAACCTCCCCTGGTGCAACTTGAGGCCGTTTCCTCTGCTCCTGGCGCTTGTTCCTGGGGAGCAGAGCCCGACCCCCCTGGCTCCAAGCTCCTTTCAGGCAGTTCAGAGATCAGAAGGTCTCCCCT
>VWYH01008551.1:14481-33333 GCA_013399365.1 Pampusana beccarii | reverse complement strand
CCCCCCCGGGGGACCTGTCACCCCCCCGTGTCCCCACCCCGTGTCCCCCCCGTGTCCCCACCCCGTGTCCCCCATCCGTCCCCACCCTTTCCTGCGCCTGAGTCACAGCCACCGCCTTCCGGGTGCTGCGGGAGCTCCTGGGGCGTCCGTCTGTCCCGCCCGTCTGCACCAGGGCCCGTCAGGTGTCTGTCTGTCTGTCCCTCAGGGTGTGTGGCTGGCTGTCTGTGTGGGTGTCTGTCCAGGGGGGTGTCTGTGGGGGCGTCTGTCTGTCTGTCCGGGTGGCCTTCGGGGTGTCCATCTGTCTGGCCAAGTGTCTATGGGGGTGTCTGTCTGTCCATCACAGCGTATGTGCCTTTGGGGGTGTCTGTCTGTCTGTCCTGGGGGATTTCCACCCCCTGGGGTGTCCATCTGTCAGGGCGTCTGTCCGTCCTTCCAGGTGTGCCCCTACCATCAGGGTGTCTGTCTGTCTATCGGGGCGTCCATCTCCCTGTTGGAGTGTCCATCTGTCCTTCTGGCTGTCTTTTGGGGCACCTAAGTGTCCGTTTGTCCGTCCATCTGTCCTGAGCGTCTGTTGGGTGCATCTATTTGTTCTTGGTGTCCGTCTGTCCTTCTGGGTGTCTGTCCTTCCTTCTGGGTGTCTGTCTGTCCATCAGGGGTGTGTCCGCCTGTCTTTCTGTGTGCCTGTTGGGGTGTCTATTTGTTCTTCTTGGTGTCCCTCTGTCCTTCTGGGTGTCTGTCCTTCCTTCTGGGTGTCCATCTGTCCTTCTGGCTGTCTTTTGGGGCACCTAAGTGTCCGTTTGTCCATCCATCTGTCCTGAGCGTCTGTTGGGTGCATCTATTTGTTCTTGGTGTCCGTCTGTCCTTCTGGGTGTCTGTCCTTCCTTCTGGGTGTCTTTTGGGGCGTCCACCTGTCCGAGTGTCCGTTTGTCCGTCGGGGCGTCCATCCCCCCGTCCCCCTCACGCTGTTTCTCCATCCCCAGCTCCGTCTGTCCGTCCGCCACCCTTCCCATCACCACCCCCTGACGCCATGTACACCGCGCTCCCCAAAAGGTACNTCCCCCCCCCCCCCCCCCCCCCCCCCCCCCCGGTCACCCCATCATCTCACAGCACCCTCCTCCCACAGCGGGTCCCCATTCGGTCCCAATGTCACCCGCCCGGGGCTGCACATCTGGCGGGTGGAGAAGCTGCGGCCGGTCGAGGTCCCCGAGGGGACGCGGGGCGTCTTCTTCTCGGGGGACGCGTACCTGGTGCTGCACAACGGGCCCGAGGAGCGCGCCCACCTGCACCTCTGGATGGGTGAGCGCGGCGCTGCGGGGGGGGCCGGGGGGCGGTTCGGGGCCGGGGGGCTCAGCGGTGGGTGTCCCCGCAGGCCGGGACTCCTCGCGGGATGAGCAGGGGGCCTGCGCCCTCCTGGGCACCCAGCTGAGCGCGCTGCTGGGCGAGCGCCCCGTCACGCACCGCGAGGCGCAGGGACACGAGTCCGACACCTTCATGGGGCACTTCCCGCGCGGGGTCACCTACCAGGTACGGGCGCTGGGCACCCGGGGGAGCTTGGGGCGCTCGGCATCCAGCCATGGGGGCTCAGCATCCCTTCTAAGCTCTCAGCATCCTCACTGGGTGCTCAGCATCCCTGATGGGTGCTCAGCATCCTAGATGGGTGCTCATAATTCCCACCAAGCTCTTAGCATCCTCTCATGGGTGCTGATCATCCTGACCAGGCTCTCAGCATCCCTGATGGGTGCTCAGCACCCCCACTGGGTGCTCAGCATTCCCGATGGGTGTTCAGCATCCTGGATGGGTGTTCAGCACCCCCACTGGGTGCTCAGCATCCCCAATGGTTGCTCAGCATCCCCACTGGGTGCTCAGCATCCCTGATGGGTGCTCAGCATCCCCAATGGGTGTTCAGCATCCCCACTGGGTGCTCAGCATCCCTGATGGGTGCTCAGCATCCTAGATGGGTGCTCGTAATTCCCACCAAGCTCTTAGCGTCCTCCATGGGTGCTGATCATCCTGACCAGGCTCTCAGCATCCCTGATGGGTGCTCAGCATCCTGGATGGGTGCTTGGCATCCCACCAAGTCCTCGGCATCTTTGCTGGGTGCTCAGCATCCCCACTGGGTGCTCAGCATTCCCGATGGGTGTTCAGCATCCTGGATGGGTGCTCAGCATCCCCACTGGGTGCTCAGCATCCTACATAGGTGCTCAGCATCTGGCCAGGTTCTCAGCATCCCCACTGGGTGCTCAGCATCCTGGGTGGGTGTCCAGCATCCCCACTGGGTGCTCAGCATCCCCGATGGTTGCTCAGCACCCCCACTGAGCTCTCAGCACCCTCCCCTTGGGTGCTGGGGACCCCACTGGGTGCTCAACACCCTCATTGGGTGCTGGGGACCCCCTTTGGGTGCTGGGATTTGCCCCCCTGATGCTCAACACCCCTGTCGGGTGCCGGTGACCCCCCCTGGGCACTCAGCTACTTCATTGAGTGCTGGGGACTCCCCTGGGTGCTCAGCACCCTCACTGGGTGCTGGGAACCCCCATTGGGTGCTGGGGACCCCATTGAGCACTCAACACCCCTGTTGACTTTTGGGGAACCCCACCTAGGCCCTCAACACCCCTGCTGGGTGCTGGGAGTCCCCATTGGGTGCTGGCGACCCCACTGAGCACTCAACACCCCTGTTGAGTTTTGGGAACCCCCAACTCAGGCCCTCAACACCCCCACTGGGTGCTGGGAACCTCCATTGGGTGCTGGCAACCCCATTGAGCACTCAACACCCCTGTTGAGTTTTGGGAACCCCCAACTCAGGCCCTCAACACCCCCACTGGGTGCTGGGGACCCCTGTTGGGTGCTGCCCCTCCCCGGGCGCTCAGCACCCCGCTTTGTCAGGAGGGGGGGGTGGCCTCGGCGTTCAGGGCCCCCCGGCCCGGCGCCGGCCCCGTGCGCAAGCTCTACCAGGTGAAGGGCAAGAGGAACATCCGTGCGAGCGAGCGGGAGGCGGCCTGGGGCAGCTTCAACACCGGGGACTGCTTCATCCTGGACCTGGGCCAGGTGGGCGCCGGGGCCCTGTCACCGCTGTCCCCTCGCCTTGTCCCCAAACCCTTCTCGGCTGGGGGGTGTGTCCGTCTGGGTGTCCATCTGTCCTCTCTGGGGTGTCCGTCAGGGTCTCCCTCTCTTCGTTGGGGCGCCTGTCCGTGTGTGGGGCGGGCGGTTTGTCTTTCTGGGTGTCCGTGTGTCTTGTCAGAGCACCTGTCCATCCGTCTGCCTGCTTGTCTGGGTGTCTCTCTGTTGGGATGTCTGTCTGTCTGTCCTTCTGAGTATCAGTCTGCTGGGTTGTTTGTCTCCTTCCAGGTGGCTGGCTGTCCACGGGACATCTGTCTGTCCATAGGGGTGTCTGTCTGTCCTTGGAGATGTCTGTCTCTTGGGTTGCCCATCAATTCGTCAGGATGTCCCCCACCCACCGTGTGTTTGTTGGGGTGTCTGTCTGTCCATCTGGGTGGCCATCCATCCATTGGGGCACCCATTTGACCATCTGGGTGTCTGTCTGTCCATCTGGGTCTCCATCCATCCATTGGGGCACCCATTTGACCATCTGTGTGTCTGTCTGTCCGTCTGGGTGTCCATTTGCCCATCGGAGCTTCTCCCTGGGCCACCTTCCACCCCAGCTACAGCTCCATCCTCAACCTGAGCCAGGTGGCTGGGGGGCCACCATGGGATGGCTCTGTCCCCACTGTCCCCCTCCCCGTCCCCAGACCCTCTTTGTCTGGTGTGGGGCCCGGTCCAACGTGCTGGAGCGCAGCCGGGCGCAGGAGCTGGCCGCCGCCATCCGGGACAGCGAGCGGGGCGGCAAGGCCGACCTGGAGATCGTGGTGGATGGTGAGGAGCCACCTGAGATGCTCCAGGTGAGCTGGACCCCCCATGGGAGGAGAGGGGGACCCGAGTGTCCCCAGGGGGTGGCTCAGTGACGCTGTTGGCCCGGCAGGTGCTGGGCCCCAAGCCCACCTTGCAGGAGGGCAGCCCCGAGGAGGACGCCGTGGCCGACCGGAGGAACGCGGGGGCAGCCGTTCTCTACAAGGCAAGGCCGCCGCGGTGGCCCCGGTGTAGCTGAGTGTCACCGCGGTGGTCCCGGGGTTGGGCATGGCTGGGGACACCATGGTGGCCTTGGGGTTGGGCTTGGCTGGGAGATGTTGTGGAAGCCCCAAGGGGGATGTGGAGCATGGCAGGGGATGGTGTGATGGCCCCGGAGGGTACGTGGGGCTGGGCATGGCCAGGGGACACCGTGGTGGCTCTGGGGGGGTCCATGAGGCTGGGCATGGCCAGGGGACACCGTGGTGACTCTGGGGACACCGTGGTGGCTCTGGGGACAGTGTGGTGGCCTTAGGAGAGACAGATGGAGCTGGGCACAACAAGGGGATACTGTGGTGGCTCTGGGGTCACTGTGGTGGCTCTGGGGGGTCCATGGGGCTGGGCATGGCCAGGGGACACCGTGGTGGCTCTGGGGCAGGGCTGTGAGGGGACACGGGGCTGCGCATGGCCGAGGGACAGCGGGGTGGCCCCGCGGTGACATCCCGGCCGCGGGCAGGTGTCGGATGCGACGGGGCGCATGGACCTGAGCCCGGTGGCCACCAGCAGCCCCTTCAGCCAGGGCCTGCTCTGCCCTGACGACTGCTTCGTGCTGGACCACAGCGCCGGCGGGAAGGTCTACGTCTGGAAAGGTGCCCGGGGAGGGGACACAGGGGCAGGGGGGCAGGGGCCACCCCGGGGTGGCACTGACGTCCCCATCCACAGGGCACAAGGCCAACGAGCAGGAGCGGCAGGCGGCCCTGAGGGTGGCGGAGGAGGCGATCGCCCGCATGGGCCACCCGCCCCACACACAGGTGGGTGACAGCGGCCAGGGGGACCGGGGGGGGACATGGGGGACGTCACCCTGTCCCCGTGCTTGTCCCCAGGTGGAGATTCTGCCCCAGGGTCGCGAGACGCCGCTCTTCAAGCAGTTCTTCAGCGGCTGGAAGTGAGGGGGTGGCCGTGGGGACAGCGGTGGCACCGGGCTTGTGACGGCTGTGACAGCCCTGCCAGCGCCTGCGCCCTGCCCGTCCCCACCACCGTGACAGCCCTGTCCCCTGCCATCCCCACCCCTGTGACAGCCCTGTCCTTGTGCCATCCCCACCCTGCCCCCAGGCCCTGGTGAATAAAGTGTCTGTGCATGTCCTGTGTCTGCCCTGGGGACAGGAGGGACCCGAGCAGGACTACAGCAGCGCAGGGGCCGTGGCGGTGGCAGGAAGATGTCCCCCAGCCCACGTGGGACCCCGTGGGGCCACCTGTGTCACGAGTGTCCCAGCGGGTGACACGCACTGCCCTGCGATGTCCCCAGGGGCTGGCAGCACCCATGGGTGCTGGGGTGATGGGGAACCCTGGGCCTGTGTGACCCCCCGACCCTGACACGGCTGCCAGGCCCAAGTCCCCATGGCCCCATGTCCCTCATGTCCCTCATGTCCCCATGTAATCCCCAGTGTCCCCCTAAAGCCCCTCGACACCCCCCAGCCACCCAGACCCTGGGACCCCCACCGCTGCCTCCAGCTGCTCTTCCCAACAACCCTCCCTCATTAGACTCAAATAATTAACGCCGGGGCTAATTATTTATCCAATTATCCCTCTCTGGAGCACGAGCCCGGTGACAATGACCCGTTGCGGCAATTCCCACGGGCGGGGTCGCCTCGTTAAAAGATTCCTCGTTAGCGCTCCCAGCATTAGTAACACATGAGCCCTCCACCAAAACACCGACATTTCACCCCAAATCCCGCCCGGGAGTGCAGGACCGCATCCGTCACCAAAGAAAAGCCCTTTTATTGTCATTGGGGGGGGGACGGGGCTCAGGGGACCCCAGGGAAGGGACTCGGAGGAGCTGCCGCATCCCCCAGCACCCATGGGAGGGGCGGGACCCCCCAAACCCCCGAACCCCAACCCCTCCGGCTAATTCTACAGCAACCCCAGGGAAAAAAATCAACAGAGGGGACATAAGGGGGGGTGGGTTGGGCTCTTCCTTGTTCACAGTGAATTTGGGGTGATGGGGGGGGTGGCAGATCCCACACTCACAGGTTTTTGCTAAAAAAATAACCCCAAACCCCCCCACTTTGGCCTGGCTGGGGCTGCCCCGCCGGGGAGCTCGGTCGCATCATTTAAATCCCTGCAATGGGGGTTTGGGGGCGGGAAAGGCAGAAAAAACCCCTTGGAGGGGACATTGGTGGCAGCTGGGGGGCGTCCGGGGGGTGACAACGCTGCGGAGCCACGTTCGGGCTCTTCAGGTGACGTCGGACCCCGCGAGACGTTCGGATGAATCGGGTGAAGTGAACCAAAACGGGGAAAACAGCCCCAATTCTGAGGCCACGGGGTGGGAGGGAGAGTGGGGGGGGGGGGGAAGAGGCAACTTGTTCCCTGAAAATGTCCCCCCAGAAAGGGATTTGTCACCCCCTCCTTTAGCCCTGCCCAAGAATCGGAGGGAAGAGGAGGAGGAGATGGAGCCTTCGTCCCCCCCAGGAGGGTGGGAGAGAGGTGGGGGGCAGCACCGGGGGCAGGCGGTGCTGGGGGGGGGCAGGCAATGGCACTTCACTTGGAGAGAACGAAAAAAGAAACAGAAAAGATAAAATCCAAGCCACAAATCGGTCGGAAGCATCCGGCTGCAGCCAAGCGCTACCGGGGTGGGGCGGACAGAGCGGCTCCGGCCCCCCAATTACTCAATTAGTTCCACATAATTAGCGGGGAACATGCCGAAGTGGCCGTCGGGCCCGTAACCGCGCCACCAGCCCTCGTCGATCATCTCGATGTTGGTGATGATGTTCTCCGGGTCGAACGAGATCTCGGTGTCGTCGGCTGGAAGGAGACGGAGTGACGGGGAGGGGTTAAAACCAACCTGAACCAAACCCCTCAACAGCCACTTTTCACAGAAAAATTGTGGGTTTAGGGCTGGACAAGCCCAGGCAGCTCAGCCCTGAGGCCGCTGCGACAAGCCAGGCATCCCATAAATCATAAAATGTGGATATTTGGGTAAAAACAGTCTCCAAGGTGAGAGGGGGAAGACAGGGAGGCGAGTGAAAAACAGATATTAGGGGAAAAAAAGAGAAGCCACCCGCTTCCCTCCTTCCGTTTCCAGGCCAAATTTGGGTGGGAGATGCTGCTCGGGACCCTGCTGCGATGGGTTCCAGCTCTCTGGGACCAGACTGGTCCCAGTTAAACCCAGTTCAGAGGGAGGATCTCACCAGCCTGGTAGTCGTAGAGCGCCCGGGCACACAGCCCCTTTCCCGCCAGCTCCGCCTGGTACCCGACCGAATAATCGTACTTGGCATCGTCGACTTGTTCCTTTGGGAAGAAAAAAGGCAAAATAAGGAGTTACTACTGGGAAGGATGCGGCTCCGGTGGCTCCACGGGTTATTAACCTGTGCTGTTGCCAAAATTATGAGGATTTGTGGTGCTTCGCCCGCACGTCCGAATTTGCTGGTGGTTTGGGAAAAACAACCCAGAGCGTGATTATTTTATTCTTTTTTAAGTAGTGGCTTTGGGGGGGTTTCTACATTTTACTCTATAGACCTGGAGAAAGCTTGAAGTGGAATTAATGTAAAATATAAATAAGAGAAACTGAAAGGCAAGTTATCCTTCAAAAGTATTGCGTGTTATAAACCTCATGGGTTTCACAGTTTGAGCTTTTTGAGGCTACTACACATGAAACTACAACCATTGAGTTGAATTATCTGGGATTTATAAAGGATCCTAAATCATAAAACTACCTGATGGAAGTTTATTTAAAGCTTAATATTATGGATCTTTTTACAGAGACTGAAGATGCCAGATAAGATAAAGAATTTGGAGATCTGGAGGAGACAAAACTTGCCCCAGCTGTGCAAACAGGACCGAGATGGCCATGGTTTGGTATTTCTAGACGACAGGATTCCTAAAAAAGCATCATTTAGCAACTCATAAGCAGACGAAGCAGAGGTCACCACAGGGGGACTCTTCTCAGGGTGATAATAACTGAAGCAGCCACTTTACAAATCAAAAATGTGAGCGGCTTAAAGGAAAAGTCTGGGCTGTTTGGTGGTGCCACGTGATTTCTTACTAGAGCTGAAACGGATCGGCCTATACATTAAAATTGAGAAATGAGACTGGCAATGTTTCTGAGGTGAAGGAGATGCACTGGGACACCCAGATCACCTCAAAACACAACATGTCAGCCCCAGGGGCACCAAGATCACCTCAGGGCTCAAAATGGCGGCACCAGGAATGGCGCGATCACCTCCGCACACAAAATGGCGGCACCAAGACCACCTCAGGGCTCAAAATGGCACCAGGGGTGGCAGAATCACCTCAGCACACAGAATGGCGGCCCCAGGGGCACCAAAATCACCTCAAAACACAAACTGGCGGCCCCAGGGGTGGCGGGATCACCTCATGAAAGGCCTTGAGGTGCTGGAGCGAGTTGAGAGAAGGGAACGGAGCTGGGGAAGGGGCTGGAGCACAAGTGTGATGGGAGCGGCTGAGGGAGCTGGGGGTTCAGCTGGAGAACAGGAGCTGAGGGGAGACCTTCTGATCTCTGAACTGCCTGAAAGGAGCTTGGAGCCAGGGGGGTCGGGCTCTGCTCCCCAGGAACAAGCGCCAGGAGCAGAGGAAACGGCCTCAAGTTGCCCATCTCCTGCTCCTTTGGAACCAGCCGGACATTTCCAGCTGACTTCAAGAACGAGAAAATTAAGTCTGTTTGAAATACTTCTGGTTTTGCGCCGGGGGGGGGAAGGGGGGACATGAGACAGATGAATAGAGGAGAGGAAACCGAGGGAAATCCTGCAGCATGACACAACCCCGCTACTAGACGCTGGAGAATCTGACGCCAAGAACAGCTGGGTTGTGTCGGCTCAGCCGGTTTTGGACGTGCAAAGCAGCAGGAGAAGAGGAGAAAGCGCTTTGGCAAAATGACTGATGAGATCCTGTCCCCTTGTGTCCCCCCGGGTCCCATGTACCAACCTGAGGGGGCTCTTCATAGATGGCTGAGGCATCCGGCGGCTCCTCGTACAGATTCGCCTCCTCCGCATGGGACGTGGGGACGCTGGAATTGTACCCAGAGTCCTGTCCTGTGAAAGAAACACACGGTATCCAAACACCATATCTCCCCGTCTCCTCGCCTTGTCCAGGCTGAAGTGCCACCAAACTTTGGGGACGAGCTGGACGTTCCCTGGGTTCCCCGTCTGGCAAAAGGGGCAAGGAGTTTAGGGAACAACACAAAGGAGAAAGGAGAGATCCAGGATCTCCAGCGGGGAAAGGAAGAAGGTGCTGAAGATCTTTTAGAGCAGCAAAGGTGGCGGGGATGGCTCGGAGCAGGACCCGGCCGAGAGCAGCATCTAGTGGTGGCCACAGCTTGGGGACACCATCCGAGCTCGGTCCGGCTCCCCGAATCGCTCAGTTGGAAAAGACCCTCATTGAGTCCAAGCGTCACCCCAACCCTGGCACTGACCCCAAAAAACCCCAAAGCACGTCCAGCGTTTCTGTTGCTGGTTTTAGGAGCTTTCAGCAAGAAAAGAAATCGCATTTTGCTCTTGTGTAAGGGCCGCGAACGGTCAAACTGCCTAACGGGGATGGAAAGTTAATTATTTCAGCTTTCCGTTGCAAAATACAAGATGAAAATGAATTCGCCTTAAACCCGTCCGGCTCTGCTGCGTTTGTAAAGTGTCGGGTTAACGGTTGGACTCAATGATCTTAAAGGTCTTTTCTGACCTAAACCATTTTGAAAAATGACCTAAACCTATTGAAAAACGAAACAGGAACTCAGGGCCCGGCCTCAACGTGCCAAATTCTGAGGCCTTATTTGGAGGGGTGAACCAAAAAAAGCTTTGGCGAGGGAGCAAAACCACCCACCTGCCACGGATCCCCCGGAGGGTGCGGGTGCCCCCCAGGCCGAGGACGGGGAGAAGGACACGGGGGGGACGTCCCGGGCGGGAGAGACCGGAGAGGCAGGGCCCGGTGTGCTGTTCACCTCCTTCTGCAGGAAAGGGCTGCGGAGTTTGCCTATAAAAAAAGGAATTAAACATATTAGGGGGAGCCGAGGGTCCGGGCCCCACGCTTCCCGGTGCGTCACCGACGGGCGGCGCCGGGTGGATTTTTGCCTCGGGAGCTCGGTTCTCCTCCTAAGCAGGATTTTCCAGCTCTAATCCTGGTTGCGGAAAACAAGTTTGGCGACTGGTTACAGCAGGAGCTGCAGCCGAGGGGAAAAAAGAATTTTTAAAAATAGAGGTATTTTGGGGGGGAGGAAAAAAAGAAATTATATATATATTTTTTTGGGGGGGAGGAAGAGTAGCTGGAGGACACCAACACCCAGATTCTGCTTCTGGGTTCTCCAGGGGGATTTTCGGAGCACCCAGGTTTCCCAGAGCGCGTTTTGCTCTGGCAGCCGGTGACTATCGGCCCTTATCTCCCCATCGCGGGCTCCCAACGCAAACACAAGCGGAGCCCGAGAGTCCTCAGGCGAGTTCAACCCCTGAATAAACACCCCGACTTGCCTTGGTGCGGGTTTTACCGGTGTCAGAGCGCTTGTCGTCCTTTCCTCCATTAAAAACTATGAAATACTGACCCAACCAAGGGAAATCCCGAGGGGTTTCTCCCCCTCAGCAACGAGCCTTCCCCCAGAGGGTTTAAACAGCAAAAAAAGGCATTTTCCCACCGTGGGATTTCATCCCAGTCCCACTGACAGCTTTGTCCACTCGAGAAAGCGTATGTTGCGCTCCTATCGCAAAATAAAAGCGATTATTTCGCTTAATTCAAGCGACTTTCAAGGAGGTTTTGCTGGCTGAGGAGCAGATATTCATCTGGCGATACCCCATGTCAGCAGCAACTTCCTCAGGTGGTTTCAGCTTTTGGTTTTCGCAGCTTCCTGGTTTCTATCGAACCCACCGGCTCAGCCTCTGCTAAAGGGCCGCGCTTCTGCTCGGCTCAAAAAATCGGGTAGAACTCAGGGCAACCGGGGTAGATTGCGACAGCTGTCCCTTTCCGGCGTGAATACATTGAATTTTGCTTCTATCAACGAAATTTAAGTTTCACAAGCGGACTGGAAGTGTGGGAAATGCCACCCCCGGCTGTTAAAAGCTGGCGCAGCGAGAGCTTTAGCGTCACAGCCACACGTGCCCGGTGCCGTACCCGGCTGCGAAGGCACCGCCGCGTCCGCCGGCGCCAACTTCTCCCTCTGCTTGAAGATGTCGCGGGGGTTCACGGGCCTCTGGGCGATGAGCGAGGCGGCCTCCTGCGCACAGAGCCCCCAAAACGCCGGTCAGGGCACCGCGGGGGGGGCTGAGCCGCCGCGGCCCCCCCGGTGCCGCCGTACCTGGGCTTTCTCCACCGACTCGCTGCGCTTGAAGCCTTTGGGCTGCCGGGGCTCGCGCTGCTCCGTCTGCTCCTTCTGCGGCACAGGGGGGGCGGCTGCGGCTCCGGGGGGCTGAGACAGCCCCCCCCTGCCTCACCCAGCCCTCTTCTTCCTCATCAACCCCCCTCCCGCTTCATCCAGCCCCTCTTCTTCATCCACCCCTCTTCTTCCTCATCAAGTCCTCTTCTTTCTCACCCAGTCCCCCCTTCCTTATCCAGCCCCCTCCTTCTTCATCCACCCCCCTCTTTCCTCCTCCAGCCCCTTCCTTCCTCCTCCAGCCTTCTTCTTATTCATCCTCCCCCCTTCTTCTTTGTCAGGACCCCTCCTTCCTCATCCGCCCCTCTTCTTCCTCACCCACCCCCCCCCCTTCCCCCCCCCCCCCCCACCCCCCCCCCTTCCTCCTCCCCCCCCCTTCTTCTTCGTCAGGACCCCTCCTTCCTCCTCCGCCCCTCTTCTTCCTCACCCAGCCCCCCCATATCCTCATCCGCCCCTCTTCTTCCTCATCCACCCCCCTCCATCCACCCTCCCAGGACAGAAGGGATGGGAACAAGGAGCAGATACAGCGAACGGGGAGGAAAACCCACACATCTGCGAGATTTGCTGGGCTGAGGACAGGGACTCTGTGTCCCCAGTGTCCCCAGGCTGCTCCCCAGGAAGAGTTTTAAGCTCGGCTTTCCCCAGGAAGAGTTTTAAACTCGGAAAGCGTATTAAACTCAGCTTTCCCTGGGGCTGCGGCCGGAGGGGCCATAGGGAACTCGCAGCCGGCACGAGCGGAGATATAAAATAAGATCCAAGGAAATGGAGAATAGAGCAAGAGACCCAAGAGTCCGGGGGTCACATCACACCCCCCCACCTGCCCCGGCAGTGCCTGGGATGCTCCTTTGTCACCCCCTGCCCTGCACCAGGACACCCTGTCCTCTCCGTCACGGGGGGACGCTGGTGACACCCTGACGTGGGGGACAACACTCACCCACTGCTGCTGCTCCTTGTCCCTGTTCTCGGCCTCTTGCTGCTGCTGGAGTCTCCTGCGGTGACAAACGACAAATCGGGGTTAACGAACGGCAAACCGGGGTTAACGAACAGGCAGGAGGAGCCGTTTGCTCCTGCTGCAGCTACACAGGGAAAACCAGAGGAAGGACATTCCCCCAACCGCTGGGGACAGATCAGGACCCACAGGCCCCCCAGGAACCACGTGGGGCTCAGCGCCCTCCAGCAGCACCCTGGACCCCTGGGTCCCCACAAACAGTGGCCACAGGTGTCGGTGACATGTTCCGAAGTGCCTGGCAAGGGGACAATGTGATCCTGGGGACAGGAAACCCATGGGTGACACTGGACCAGCAGCCAAGCCAGCAGGTGGTACTGCTGGGGAGAAGATGCCTCAGGTTGTGCCAGGGGAGGTTGAGGTTGGAATTGGGAACAATTTCTTCCCCTAAGGGCTGTGGGGCATTGGAACAGGCTGCCAAGGGCAGTGCTGAAGTCACCAGCCCTGGGGGGGGTGGACAGACGGAGATGAGGTTCTCAGGACACGGGGCAGTGCCGGGGTGGGTTACGGTTGGCCTCAACCTCGAGAGGCTTTTCCAGCCAACAGAGGTGGTGACAGGGGACACAAAACCCCCGCGAGCAAAGCCGAGCGATCCCGGCGAGCGGGCCGGGCTCTGGGCACCGCCTCAAACACTCGCCGGCCGCCGGGACTCACTTCTGGGCTTCGATCTCGTTGGATCTCGCTTTGTACCGCTGCTCCCGTCCCGCCGCCTCCTGCAGCTCCCGCTCCCGCCGCTCCCTCTCCAGCCGCTGCCGCTCCTCCTCCGCCCGCCTCTTCTCCTCCAGCCGCCGGTTTTCTTCATCTTTCTGATGGGAGACGTGCGATAAGTCACGGGGTTTAATCCCGGAGCTCTGAGAAACCCCCTCCCAGGTCTGGGCTGCGCCGTCAGCCGGCACGGCGCATCTCCCGGCGTGTGCGGCACCCCTGACGCTGAAGGTTCACAAATCATCGCTAAACCGCGGTAAAACCCCGGTGTAAAACAACCCGAATGGGAAGAAAACACAGAGCAGCCTGGTCCTGACGTACGGTCTTGCAGAGCTGCCTTCAAAAAGGTTCAAAAACCAGCCCCGTCACCCAAAACGGAGCCTGCGGCCCAGGCCTCCCCCCCTGCGCCCACCCCAGCAGCCCCGGAGCCAAATTCAGACGAGATCAAAATGCATCTTGCTCTTCCAGACCCATTTTCTCCTCCCCTTGCACCCCGGGGGCAGCGAGAGCTCTGCAAACAGCCCCAAGTTAGAGAGGGGAGGTGCGGATGGAAAAGAATAACCAGCTCCATCCGAACGCCGTGTGTTGTAAAGAAGCAGCAGGACCCACCTCGGCTTTGGCCCAGAAATTATCTTTGTTGACCCTCTTGATTTCGGACATCGCGTTTGTCTTCTGGTAGACAGAGCCCTGTGGGGAGGCAGAAAGCGGCACACGTGAGCGGTGGGGTCCGCAGGTTGGGTGGGAAGGTTCACCAGACGATATTTAGCGCCATGAATTTAAAGAAAGAGACGCTCTGTAGAATATAACAGCAAAACAGCGCGGTCCTGCATTCAGCACAGCCCATGTCTTTTTAAAAGTTACTAAAACTCGACATTTTGGCCCAGACTTTCAGGAAATGCCGGCTGAAGCCGAGTTTCTCCTTTGTACGGCTCAGAAACCTCGTTTTCTTGGGGATGTGTGTCAAAAAAAGCATCTTCCTACAAAAAAACCCCACTTTCCTACCCTCAAAAAAGAACTTCCTACAAAAAAAAAGCACCTTCCTCCAGAATATTTCTACGGAGACAGGAGGGAAGGTGCTGAGATCTCTGGCCTCAACCAAGGGAAGCCTCAGTTTTCAGTTGCAATCAGGTTAAAATGCTGCTGCGCCTCGGAGAAGCTCCGAGCTTCGCAAGATAATCTGCGAATGTGAAAAGTCGGAGCCTGCGTGTCCCTAAAAACCAGCACGGAACTGGGGAAATCGGTCCCGCTTTCAAAATAAACGTTGGGTTTGCGGAGAGGAGAGTTGGAGCTGTTTGCTGCCACCACCGCGTTGTTCTTGCCCCCGATTTGCTCCGCGACAAAGAGGAGAGAGGAACAAAGCGGGCAAAAATCCTCGGTGCTCCCATGGCCACGTCAGAGCACGCGGAGCCCCTTGAACCGCGGGGTGACGGTGGCGCCGGGGACCTGAAACTCCCCCTGGAGCCAACTCACCACGGGAGCTTGAGGCCCCGAGTCCTGGAACTTGCTGCTCTCCTTGTGGAAGTTGTAGTTGGCCCCGGAGGCTTTGGCCACCTTCTCCATGATGAGTTCGGGCTCCACGTCCTCCTCGGCGCGAGCGTTGATGGTGACGTGGGCGCCCTGAGCGGGGAGAGGGGCAGAGCGGGGGGGACGGGTGAATCCGGGGGACGCGGAACCCCCCCGTGAGGCTTCACACATCCCAACGCTGCCACGGGGAAGGAAAAGGGCTGGGGTGACAACGGGAGGCTTGTCAGAAAGATGGGGACAGAGCTTCCAGCAGGGCCCGTTGCGATAGGACAAGGGGTGATGGTTTTAAACTGAAGGAGGGGAGATTTAGGTTAAATATAAGAAATTGTTGGCCCTGAGGGTGGTGAGAGCCTGGCCCAGGTTCCCAGAGAGGTGGTGGCTGAACCATCCCTGCAGACATCCCAGGCCAGGCTGGACGGGGCTCTGAGCAACCTGAGCTGCTGAAGATGTCCCTGTCATGGCAGGGGGGGCACTGGGGGAGCTGGGGAGGTCCCTCCAACCCTAATTATTCCATGACAAACAGAAGAACAGACCTTGAGGAAGTTGGCTACAGTGCTGACGTGGTTGGCGCAGGCCCCTTTCCTCACGTCGTTCACACCTTCGCCCGTCTGCAAAGAGGAAACGTCAGCACCCGCTCACCCCAGAGCCCCACCGAGGCTGCTTTGGGTCTGCACCCGCAAATCGTCCCCACGGCGAGGGCTCCACTGGGGCTCGGTGCGGAAAAACACTCCCACGGGGACATGGTGACCATGGGGACAATGCCACACCACAAGGGACATGGTGACCATGGGGACAATGGTGACCCTGGGGACAATGCCGCACCGCAAGGGACATGGTGACCCTGGGGACAATGCCAGCCCTGGGGACAATGGTGACCCTGGGGACAATGCCGCCCCGCAAGGGACATGGTGACCCTGGGGACAACGCCGCACCACAAGGGACATGGTGACCCTGGGGACAATGGTGACCCTGGGGACAATGGCACACCGCAAGGGACAATGCCGCACCACAAGGGACATGGTGACCCTGGGGACAACGGTGCACCGCAAGGGACAATGGTGACCCTGGGGACAATGCCACACCGCAAGGGACAACGGTGACCCTGGGGACAATGCCAACCCTGGGGACAATGCCGCACCGCAAGGGACAATGGTGACCCTGGGGACAATGCCAGCCCTGGGGACAATGGTGACCCTGGGGACAATGGCAACCCTGGGGACAACGCCAACCCTGGGGACGATGGTGACCCTGGGGACAATGCCGCACCGCAAGGGACAATGCCGACCCTGGGGACAATGCCGCACCGCAAGGGACAATGGTGACCCTGGGGACAATGCCAGCCCTGGGGACAATGGTGGCCCTGGGGACAATGGTGACCCTGGGGACAATGCCACACCGCAAGGGACAATGGTGACCCTGGGGACAATGCCAACCCTGGGGACAATGCCGCACCCGAAGGGACAATGGTGACCCCTGGGGACAATGCCGCACTGCAAGGGACATGGTGACCCTTGGGACAATGCCAACCCTGGGGACAACGCCAACCCTGGGGACGNAGACAATGGTGACCCTGGGGACAATGGTGACCCTGGGGACAATGCCGCACCGCAAGGGACAATGGTGACCCTGGGGACAATGGTGACCCTGGGGACAATGCCGCACCGCAAGGGCTCCGGGCCCCTGCTGACCCCAAGCGCCCAATTCAACCCACCCCGCTGGGTTCGGAGCCGTTTCCCGGCGGCACAGAGAGGTGAGGCCAAAGACACACGACGGGGAAGCGAATCCTCCGCTCGCCGCTGCCCGGCGGGTCCGGCAACGGCAATTCCAGAGAGAACCGAAGGGGCCGATTTCTGCCCCACTCACCCAGTTGACGAGGACGTATTTGGGGAGGCCGGAGTTGGGGTCCTTCACGCGGCAGAAGGCGTACATCACCTTCCCGCTGTTGAGCTCCTCCACCATCTCCTCCAGGCCGCCATCTGCGCCGGGGAGAGAATGGAGAGGCCGTGAGACGAGCAGATCCCAGCCCCGCGGTGGGAACGGCCAAACCTGCATCCTCCCGGCTCCTTATTTCTTAAATCGGTTGCCCAGAGAGGTGGTGGCTGCCACATCCATGGGGACATCCCAGGCCAGGCCGGACGGGGCTCTGAGCAACATGAACTGGTGAAGATGTCCCTGTCATAGCAGGACCAGATGACCTTTAAAGGTCCCTTTAACCCAAATTATTCCACGATTCTATAATTCCACAATTTCCTAGAGATTATTCTGTTAGATTTGGAGCCGTTCAACACCACGAGTATCTCCTGTTCGCCCCGGACCTTCGCTGCGACAAACACAACCCACGTACGGAAAGATCTCGGGTCTGTAACACCAAGCAAGTGACACCAGAGAAGCGAAAGGACACGCTCCAGGCTTAATCGGACTTAATTTAACCAGAGCAGCCAGCTGCAAACTCTGCCCATGGGTTCCTACAAGAAACGGCGCGGTGGGAACCTCCGTGGACGGAAAACGTCTCGACGGGAGGTGGGGAAGGTGCCGAGAAGCGGCGGCAGAACCGGCTGCGCCTCGTTGCGCCCCGGCGGCCACGAGCGGCGTTAGACGGGAAGTCGTGAAGAAACCGAGAAGCTGACGCCGGGGAAGGTCCCGCTCGGCAAATGTCGGAGGAAACTCCTGCCCCAACGCTGGTGTAAAACCCCCAGGTAGATCCTCACAGGACATGGGAGGAGAAAACCAACCAGAGAAAGAGGAAAAAATAAAACACCAAAAAAACGTGTTCTTATTTCAAAAGAATTCCCACAAACCACAGTTCCTCCTCCTCCTCGGGTCCGTCCGAGCCTTAAAAAGCAGAAACCGAGGCGCTGCTCGGCATCAAACCCCGAGAGCGGCGGCGCGGCCGGGCCTGCAGCGCCCGAGGAGATCGTTTGCTTCTCCGTTATTAAATATTTACACTTTGGCTCTAAATTTGGCACGGTGGTTTCCAAGCCTGGCGGAAAAGCCGAAAGCTGGAAGCCTGAAGCTGGGACGGGCCCCAGTGCCGTGTGTTTGCTGGGTCATTTATTAACAATATTTAACACGGCGGCGGGCAGGGAAGGGAAGGGCAGAAAGGGAAGTGCTGGGAGGAGCAGAGCTGTGCGGAGGGGCCGGGGCTAAAACTGCGCCTAACTAAGCGTGGTCCAGCGTAAAAACCGCGCGGGACTTCGAATTGACACTAATTCCCACCTAAAACTCACTGAGCGGCTCGCATCGAAATTCAGATTTGCAAATGAGCGAGGGGAGGGAATCCAGGGGATGTAAATCTCGAGAGCAGAGAAACCCGCCCGCGTGTTTGGTGTTCCACCGGCTTTAGAAGCGTTTGTGTGGGGATCAAAAAGAAATTTAAAAAATTAAAAGTCCGACGGAGGAGGGAAGGAAAAGAAGCGGCGCTTTGGCTGCAGCGAGCTGGGACCCCCAGGCTGAGCAAATTCTGCGGTTCTTCCTCCATCCTGGCCAGGACCTAAAACACTTCAGGGTTGTAAAAAACTACAAGGGCCCAAATTTTGGACACGGGGAAAAGACAAAGGAAGGAGAAGGCAGAGCCAGGCAGGCGCCTCCCCCCGCCGAGACTCTTCTGTATTTTCCTCGCTCAGAACTGGCCCCGGTCGCGTGTCCTCGGGCGCAGGGATGACAGGAGTCCCAGGATGTCACCAGAAGCAGCGGGTGACAAAAGGCAGCGAGAGCGCGTGAGCGGAGCCTGGGGGGGGGACAGTCCCCCCCACACTCACCTCCGGAACCGGCCACGCGCAGGTCATTGCTGTTGCCTTCGTAGGTGAACAGGGCCCTAAAATAAAGGCAGAATTAGGGGGTTGATCCAGCCGGCCCCAAACCTCACCCCCCCGGCGGCTCACCTGGACACCACCGCCCCCCTGCAGTGTCCCCCAAAAACTGTCCCCTGCTCCTGGTACCCACCGGGGTGTCCACACACCCCGATACCCCAATACCCCCACCCCACCCAGCTCCAGCCCCACGGCCCAGACACGCCCTGAACACCCCCAGACACCCCACATCCCCCTTACACCCCGTGATCCCCCCCAGACGCCCCACATCCCCCCCAGACACCCCACATCCCTGATCTCTATACATCCCCCCACTTTGCTTCTTCTACACACCCCCCACCTTGACCCCCCGACACCCACAAACCCTCTAATGACCCCATTGCATCCCC
>VWYH01008550.1:0-10744 GCA_013399365.1 Pampusana beccarii | reverse complement strand
CTGCTGGACACAGTTGAGCTGGCAACCTATACCATCCGCACCTTTGCATTGTACAAGGTATGGTGCTGGCTGGGCTGTTTCTACTTCAGGGAGTGCACAGCCAGTGCTGTGGTGGGGCATCTCCACCATGGCCCGATGCCACAGGGTGCTGCACAGCCCACGGGTAGAGACCACCAACTGTGCCTGGCTTGGCCAAGCATGTGGCTGGTCCACACATGGGCAATTTCTTGCAGCAGGGCTGCAGTGGGAGAACAGCTACAGGTTGTGCTCTGGCCACCACTGGTCTTTGGCCAGGACACCTGATGCTCTCCTGTACGCTTTCAGACCCTGTGATGGGTCCCAGAGCGTGGGCTGTGCTTGCCTCTGGCGAGTGTACATCTAACAGCTGTCATCCCATTAGAGGGACAACATGGAAAGCAATGAATTTTTAGCAGTCCTGTCACTAATAATGCAAATGTAGGGGCCTTGCTGACGTGTGCGCATGCCCTTCTCTCCTGCCTGCTGTGTACCTCAGTGCTCGCAGCAGTGTGTCACGTCAATGTGAACAGGCTTTGCAGCGATCTGCCTCTGTGTGTGACCAAGTCTGGGCCATGCTGGCTGAGAGCACAGCAGCATGCGGTGGGGACACACACCCTAGGAAGGCACCTGGCCCCCAGCAGTCGCCCAGCCAGTCCTCCTGCATTGCTGCACGGGTCACTCAGCCACACCTGAGAGGAGCGGGGCAGCCTCTGCAGACACAGGGCTGATGAGCCATCTCAGAGACCCATGATGCAGAGGAGCAGGGAGGGGACGGGCTGCTGTGGCCCTTCCATGCTTAGTGCCCATTTTTCCCTGGACATGCAGTGAGTATGTGGGTAGTAATCCCACACTGTGCAGAAAGGAGTCTGTCACCTTCTCGTCAGGTCAGTCTGCCACTCCCACAGAGCTGCCCTGCTCTCTGTATCAGCTGGTTTTCCTCAGAGCATCGACATGTACAGAAGCCTTGCAAGATGTCTATATTTTGCCTCCAAATTTTCAGTGGCAAAAGCCTGATACAAGCATGATCACACACGGCATTACATGCCTGTTGTTACCCAGCCATCCTGGTACATTCTTACCCAATCAGTGGGTTCCTTTCTTAGGATGAGACAGTTTTCACGCAAAACAACTCCTCTTTGTCTTCAACAGAACGACTCCATTGAGAAGCGAGAGCTGCGACAGTTCCAGTTCATGGCTTGGCCCGATCATGGGGTACCAGAATACCCCACCCCGATCCTGGCTTTCCTGCGACGGGTCAAGGCCTGTAACCCACTGGATGCTGGGCCCTTGGTTGTCCATTGCAGGTAGGACTGTGTGTTTGCAAAGCTGCACCTGGGCACATGTGCTGCAAGCACCATTTAAAAATCAGGTGATCTGTGCTCAGCATAAGTAGGTGGTACCTTTCAGAGGTACATCATTGACAGATATGCATGCAGTAACTTCTACGAACATTCATACATAGTATTTATGGTACAACTCTTTTGCAGGATAGAAGGGCAGCTCTTTAAGCAAAATATTAGTTTACCAAGGCTAAGCATCTTACCCAGGCAAGATTTATCTATACCAGCCAAGTGGGGACTATTACTGAACAAACCACTCCATCATTGCTGTTCCAGCATACGCCTCACCAGCAGTGTTTAATGCTCTTCTTTCATGCTCTCTTTCAGATGGGAGTGGGGTATAATTAACACACAAACAAGCTATATTAAAGCCCCTGTTAAGGATCTGACTTGCACCATAAATGAGGAAATGTCTATCTCCTTATCTCTGCCTGTATTTACATGTTATGACAGCATGTCTGTTGTTTTCAGAGTGCTCTCAGGGTGACCAGTTTGGGGATTGCTGCTGCCCTTCCAATAGACATGGAGAGGCATCCAGTGCTTGAGCAAAGGGCTTGGCATAGAAATGCATCACTTCACCTTTCTGCTTTCCCCTCTGGGGCTGGCTGTCCTGTCACCTCTTGAATGAGGCTCAGCTCATTACCCCTCAGCATGGGGAGCAGCCTTTACTCCTCTTTTGTGTGCTCCAAGTCCAGGTGCTCTCTTAAGAAAGAGCAGCACTTGCCTGGTGTCTGTAGGAGACAGTGTCATCTCAGGTCATGTGCTTTGTCCCCACAGTGCTGGTGTGGGCCGAACTGGTTGCTTCATTGTCATTGATGCCATGCTGGAGCGGATGAAGCATGAGAAGACCGTGGACGTCTATGGCCACGTGACATGCATGCGCTCCCAGCGCAACTACATGGTGCAGACAGAGGACCAGTACATCTTCATCCATGAGGCCTTGCTGGAGGCAGCCACGTGTGGCAATACTGAGGTGCCTGCACGCAACCTCTTTGCTCACATCCAGAAGCTGACCCAGGTGCCACCAGGCGAGAGCGTTACTGCAATGGAGCTGGAATTCAAGGTAGGTGACAGAGCCCCAGCACCCCCTTTCCCTAGCACCCTGTCTCTGCACACACATACCCCCCAAGCTGCTTGTTCAGGGACTGGGAGAGGAGAGCCATGGATCGTTACAGACAGATATTCTTTTTTGTGTTTCTAAACCAGGTAGGCAATGATTTAAAATACATTTGAATTGTAAAGCTTGTGTCGGCCGTGGTCCCCCTTGGTTTGGCAGCTTCTGGGGAGGATATAAAAGGCAGACGGATGCGCAGTTCTCAGCAGCACGTTCTGCTCTAGGTTCACTGTGCAGCAGGAGCTGCATCTCAAATCAGATGCAGATCGTGTTAGTGATAATTGATGTTACTGTGAACAACTTGTCTGGAAATTACTACAATTTAAATATGTGAGACGTTTATAGTCTCATTTCTTCAATGCTGAGCTCTGTTATCTTTTAACTACCTCAACACCAAGTCTCAGTGGCTAGAATTGACGAAGGCAGTATTTTAAGGCACACTGTTTAGGAAGCCAAGCCTACATTTTGCTGTCTATATCTGTGAATGCCTACTGCAGATATTTATTACAGCCTTGGAGATGGAAGATTGCTCTGGTAAGCACCCATATTCTCAGATGAGGTGCATTAGTCCAGTGAAGTCAGGCAGAGGAATGTAGCTCATGCAGGGAGGTAGCAGACCATGCAGGCTATGAGATGAACTGCAGGAACACAGCTTCACCCTGGGGATTCCCTCCAAATGACAAAGGAGCAGGAGAGGCAAAATATTGACTTTCTGTGTAAACTGGGAAAAGCTAAGCAGCTCTGTCCTGTGGTCAACAGAGCTACTGGTGTCCTGGGCTTATGACAGCAGAACATGCTGCATTAGTACCTCATGGTGATGCTTGCCCTGAGAAACCCCTCAAGAGAGACACAGAATTAGGCTCAACTCTAGCAACTCCATTGCAAGAAAGACAAAAATTTGCTGTTTCTCCAAGGGTCTCTTTAGAGCAGTAATAAAATTTGCCCCTCTCTGTGCCCTGGCAGTGTCCACTGCATGGGAAACCCTGGGGAACAGGATATGGAAGAGCCTCACATGGCTGCATCACTCCTCAAAGAGCAACACTGTCCTTCTGCAGGGAGCCTCTGCCAAGGACCAGCTGCCACACACAGAGAGAAGGGTGGCTCTGGAGATGCTGGATAGAGTCTTTTGGGAAAGGAGAAAAAGGGAAAGAAAAGGAAAAGGCAAAAAAAAAGGGGGGGGAGGGGACTTCTGTTTTCATGTCTCTGCCAGCAGACCTAAGTAACAGATTTACCATGACTCCAGTTCTCAAAAAGAACCATAAAATGTCTCACAGTAACCCAAAATAGGTCTTTACCTAAAACTGTCACAAATCTCACATTTTTCTTGGGTTCTTCTGGGGTGAGAAGTAAATAGCAAGACATTGCTGAAATACGGAAAGCTTTCCTTCCCTGACACCAGCAGGCTTATGTTGCTGGTTCAGTGAGGTACACAGCTTCGCGTCCTGGCCCTTTGTGGGTCAGAGAGCTGCTGTGGGTCTCCACTCCACCATGGGTGTCTTTGGGGCTGCACCAGAGGGTAAGTGCAGGCTCTTCCCCCCGCTGTCACCTACAGCTGTGCACCAAAAGCCAGCAGCGAGGCTGAGCCACACTGAGGGGTGCAGTGTCACAGCAGAGGGGCCAACGTGGTACTGAAAAACAGACTGATCTAGTATGAAACAGAGGAGCTGGGTGCAGCCTCCTAATAGCATGGTGGGCAGAGCCCTTTGTCTGGTCCCAAAAGGCTCATCCCAAGTGGATGTGCCTCAGTCACAGGAGAGAGCGTGGCTGCGTGCCTGGAGGGACTCTGCCAGGGTCCCAATTTTGCCCCCTGACTGTTGCATCCCCAGCAGGATCTGACATGTTTCCTTCTCTTTCAGCTGCTGGCCAACTCTAAAGCACATACCTCACGTTTCATCAGTGCCAACCTCCCATGCAACAAATTCAAGAACCGCCTTGTAAACATCATGCCATATGAGCTGACGAGAGTCTGTCTGCAGCCTATCCGGGGTGTCGAGGGCTCTGATTACATCAACGCTAGCTTCATAGATGGGTACAGGTAAGGGCTACCTTAGGTGCCTGGGCAAGACTGTTCTGCCTGCTTGGAAATCTGGGCAGAGCTGCCTTCCCTCTTTCCCAAGGACTGGTCCTGGCTGCCCAGAGGTGGGCTGAGGATCACTTTGTTGCGTTTTATCTATTTCCGTCTTCTCAGATGCTCAAGTGTGTATAGTTACAATATGTGAAGACTGCCAGTGAGTGAGCACTGCCAGGCTGGCTTGTGTTGCTCTAGACAGATGCCCACATGGCTGGGGTGGGAGGCTGTGCTGGCTTCTATGGAGATTTGTAGTATCTTCTAGTAGGCATCCCTCGGCATGTGTTTTATATCTGCAGTGTCTAACGTAAACCTGCCCCCCACCACTAGCTGTGGCAACCAGAGGTAGAATTGTGCTTGTGCTGTGTGGCTGATCCAGGCAGGAGCCCAAGGCTCATTGTCCCATGCCTTGATTTTGTGGGGGAGTCTGTGGATCCTCAGGCAGGGCTGATGTTGGACACTAGGGAGCCCATCACTGGGTTCTGCTCCCCAGGATACCTTTTTGGAAGGCACAAATTAAGATCTAGTGGGGCAATAATACTCTTGGCTTCTGTATCTAGCTGCTGGCATCGCATTCTCAGATGCTAAGTGCCAGGAGAGGAGAATGCAGAGAAACAGCCAAGTGGCCACATTGCCTTCCCAGCCAATCCCCAGACAACAATCCAGACCAAATCCCAATGACGCACATACAAGACTCATTCCTGTTGTCTCTCAGTGCACCGTCGCAGTGGGGTCACTCAGCGCAGGAGTGGGGGATACAACGATGGATGTGGCACGTTCCTCCTCCAGCTTGGCTCTGCCCAAATGCTTCTTATGGGCTGATGGCCTCCCAGGAGCAACAGGCACTGCCAAAGGGAACAGATGTTGGTGCAGCCAGGCCAGTGGCTCCGTGTGTCCGTCCCTGCTCTGGCAGCTGAGTCCAGGAAGGGTTCCCAGGGGGAACGGCCAAATGCAGGCAAGAGTGGGCAAGGAGCAGAAGGGGAGCAACCCTGGGAGCATCCCAACACAGCGGAACCGCAGCAGCCAGGCTCCCTCAGGGTGGGACAGAGAAACAAGAAAAGATGAAGGGGCTGGAGAAAAGCTGTCACGGAGCAGCCTTCCCTCCCTCCCACCTGTGTGGCTCCAAGCTGTCCAGCACTGCATCATTAATGCGGCCGCCTGCCTGTGTGCCTGTCCGGGCAGCCCAGTGTCTGACACTGTCCTGGTTCCACAGCTGATTAAGCGCGATGCTGCTTTTGCCCCTTGGTGATGCTACGGAGGGAGGGCTGCCAGCACGGCAGGTGGTACCATTTCATGTGCTACCTACCCCATCCCCAAAGAGCACTGTTATCTCTTCCCGTCCTTGCCTTTGAACCGAGCAATCTTCTCGGTATTATCTAAAGAGATCACTTGGCCCAAGGTCCTGCAGGCATCACTGATGCTGCATCTTTATTAGCTCTTCTGTTTCATTCTGCAGCCCCACTTCCTGCTTTTTATGGTGTCTTATAAATCCACCTTGAAGCAGCCCCTGTCTTCATCCTGCACATTACAGCTGTCCTGCAGCACGTTCATTAATTTTTAGCACCAGTGGAGAGATGAAAAGCTGGACGGGGGGATGCCGCCCCTCGTCCCGCGGGCTCCGGCGCCACGCAGTGGTGACACAGGCAGCACGGGCATGCCAGGCTGGGCGCTCGGCAAGCCGAAGAACTGGCATACCAGAGCTGGCCCTTCTCAGAGCCCAAAGCACTAAGGGGTGCTTTCTTCAGGGTAGGGACTGTGCTGGGGTAGGTCAAGCACAGCTTTCACACAGGATGTTTTGAGAGATGCTCTGGTTCGTAGTGGAACCAAGGACAATATTTGTTAGCTTCAGAAAAGCTGGCGAAGTGGTATTGGTGGTTTCCACGCTGCCCTAGTTATTAGCTGGTGTACGTGATCCAGGTGACCTGATTCAGTTGCTCAGTGTCTTCCCATGCAATGGGAGGGACAGTGGGTGCTGCAGAGTGTAAAAGTGCAGGAACCCAAGGGTGCTGCTGGGATCATCCCCAAGCACAGCCTCTCAGCCCGGATGGGTGCTGGCAGCCTGCTCACGTGGGCCTGGGTGCCGAGTGGGCTCTCAGTGCAGTAGTGCTGGGGACAAGCAGGCTGAGCTGGGGACACTGTCACCCCAGCAAGGACATGCGGCTTTCCTGGATCCTGCACCTGGGATGCTCAGTGCATCCTTTGGGAGCACTTAGAAGAATCCAGATGGGCAGGCTCATCCCTCCCCCAGAGTCCTTGGCTAGTCCTGGACACCCATCTCCTGCATTGTCAGTCCTGCTCCCTGCTGCACAGGGCCCCTCCAGCTCTCCCAACCCCCCAGCGGCAGCTGACGCCCACTTGCATGGCACTGGTGTGAGCACCCTCTTGTCTGTCACAGGCAGCAGAAGGCCTACATTGCCACGCAGGGACCACTGTCTGAGACCACGGAGGATTTCTGGCGGATGCTCTGGGAGCACAATTCCACCATCATGGTGATGTTGACAAAGCTGCATGAGATGGGCCGGGTATGAATCCTGCTGGGGGGCTGCTCTCTGTGGGTGCGACCTCTCAGCTCACCCCAGTCTGTCCCCAGCACCTGGGCCAGCCTCCTGCTGGGGTGTCCCATGGCTGAGCCTGTGGCCCCACAGGCACATGTGGTCCCAGGGAGTGGGAGGGAGGAATGGCAGCTTGTAGGTGCTAATATCTCATCATGTTCCTCATCCACAGGAGAAGTGCCACCAGTACTGGCCCGCGGAGCGCTCTGCCCGGTACCAGTACTTCGTGGTGGACCCCATGGCAGAGTACAACATGCCACAGTACATCCTCCGGGAGTTCAAGGTGACAGATGCCAGGGTGAGTGCAACTGCTGGCTCCCCAGCTCCCCCACCTCCTGCGCCTCTGCCCTGCCCTGGCTGGCTAAAGGGAGCGTGCAAGTGCTCCTGAAGGGACCAGAAGGCAAGGTGCTGCCTTGTGCTGCAGGCAGAAGGGGCTGCCGCCCCCACCTCCTGTTCCTCTCACCACAAGGTTCTTCCTTGCCAGCTGTGTCAGCCCTGGTGAGCAGCTCACTGAGCCCTGTCAGCACCAGACCCTGCCTCGCCTGTGGCACACACTTGGGCAAGCATTGAACACAAGCTCCCCTGCCCCTGGAGTCTCTGTCTGCAGGACCACTGTGTGACAGCTGGTGTGGTCCTGGGGTGGAGCTGGGCCCCAAACAGAACCAGGGCACTGACCCAACAGGTCCAAAGCCTTGCCCAGCTTAGCCACCCTGGAGTGAACACAGGAGAACAGAGACAGGCCCCAAATGCTGAGTAGATCTGCCTAGGCTCATCCTGTGTGCCCTCTAACCTGACCTGGGCCAGGGGCTCTGGAGCCAGGTCAGCAGTACCAGTGCTGAGAGCAGCGAGATCATCCTTTCTTGCTGTCTCCTTACCCACGGTTCACATCTGACACCCCTGTCCCCACAGGACGGCCAGTCACGGACCATCCGCCAGTTCCAGTTCACAGACTGGCCTGAGCAGGGAGTGCCAAAGACGGGTGAGGGCTTCATCGACTTCATTGGGCAGGTGCACAAGACCAAGGAGCAGTTCGGGCAGGATGGGCCCATCACGGTGCACTGCAGGTGAGTGGGGACAGCTCAGCATCCACCTCTGCCTTTATCAGAGAGCCCCCAGAGATGTCCCCTGCCTCACTTACCGTGGCAACCACCAGCTCCCCTGCACTTGGTGCTCTCCCTGCATACCACCAGAGGCAGGCAGGGGATGAAGAGGTGGCAACATCTATGGGTGCCATAGGCAGCCTTCATGACAGGTGACAAGATCAACCCTGTGCCCTGCTGGGACTGATTTGTAGCTCCTGGAAGAGTCCTTGGGCAGGCCAGTGTGCCACAGCAGCTTGCAGCACAAAGGCAAGGCAGAATCAGTGGGCCCCTCTTGGGGCTGAGAGGGCACCTCTGGCTGGCAATGTCCCTGTGGCCTTTCCTGGCTCCTCTGAGCATGTCCCCATGCTCCATGAGCTTGTGCTGCTCCTAGGAGCTCTTGCAGAGCCTTGCAGGGGCTGGCGGGTCTCTAACAGCACCTCTTGCCCCCTCTGCACAGCGCTGGGGTCGGGCGCACAGGCGTGTTCATCACGCTCAGCATTGTCCTGGAGAGGATGCGCTACGAGGGGGTGGTGGACATGTTCCAGACGGTGAAGACCTTGCGGACTCAGCGGCCAGCCATGGTGCAGACAGAAGTGAGTGTTCCCGGGGTGATGGGAGATCTGTGGGAGAAAGGAGGGGAGCCGGCGTCTCTGGATGTTAAACCCTGCTGCCCCATGTCCTTGGGTTCCCACTTGTCACTCTTGCCCCCTTGCTGCCTTGCAGGACCAGTACCAGCTGTGCTACAGAGCGGCACTGGAGTATCTCGGCAGCTTCGACCACTATGCAACGTAACTAGTGCTTTCCTCTTAAATCACAATGGGGATGTCTAGGAGTGGAGATGGGTTACTCTGAGCCAGAGCGGCCCATTCCCCAGTCCTTTTGTACAGGTGGAGGTGCAGACCTCCACACCAACCAGTTCTGACCACGGCATTTAGGAGCTTCACCCCAGCGCCAAGCAAGGGAATCCAACTCCAAAAGCATTTCCAGTCTCTGGCTGAATTTCTGCTCATGTGCATCTCTCGCCCTCTCACGCGACTGCATTTCACAGCGAGGCTATAGGTGGGTGGAATGGGGTCTTATTTTTTAAACATGTAAAATAGTTACTAGTGGTTTTTATAATATCCTTTCTCTTTATTTTTTATTTTTTGCAAGTCTTAATGTTTTGCCCAGGCACAACTGGACCCACCAAACCTTTGGGAGTTGGGTTTTTTTTTCAATTTCCTTTTGCTTCTACATTTTTTACTGCCCTGTGTTTATTTCAGCCCAGTCACTGCTGGTTCTGCCCATTTTAGTGCAGCTTCCTTGGTAATTTGCAGCAGCTGGCTTGCGGTTCATGCCCGGCACCATTCCCTGTAGGCTGCTTTTTAATCCTCTGTAGAATATTAAATTTCATGGAACTGGACCTAAGCTACCAATTATTTTTTTAGCCTTTCCCTTCCCCCCATTATCTCCTGAGTAGGTTTTGGTTTGGGAGGGCATGTGGGGTCGCTGGAGAAGTGGTCCCCTTTGTCAGCTGGAAACTGTTCAGTCCTATTACAATGCGTGTTAAACCAACCCAGTGACCATGTGTACTGGCAGATCCTGATATGACGTGAGTTGTCGCCTTGTTTGTGAGACACCCAAAATCCTGGGCTTCAAGCTTTGGAGCCTCTTTTTGTGCGTCTCGCTGGGAACGGGGCAGGAGAAGTGAGTGGGTCCCACAGTTCCCCAGGGAGGGGATGGAAAGAGCGAGACATGGCCCTTTTTGTTAATCCCACGGTTCTGTGCGTGCAAGCGCCATTCTGTCACCTTTCACAACTGAAGTGAATCAGAGCATTTACACAGGCAAGGAGCACAAGCCCAGCTGTCCGCAGAGCGGAGCCGGGTTGATTCTCTTTGGAAAGCAGGGTACTGCAGGGAAGGGGAGTACACACAGCTTCAGAGGTTGGGTGTATCTATAATTTCTGCTATCCTGCAAATGTTAAAAGTCACTAGAATATTGTACTTTCCGCTACTTCAGGATGTTCTAATGAACCAATGTGGCAAGACTACTGGATTTAATTTCATGGTACTATATATTAATACTCCTTATTATATCACGCTTGCACTAAAGACAGGGAGTGAGCAGCCCTCTTTCGAGTGCATTGAGTTTCGAATAAAGGTGGTGGAAGGGTATCTAATTGTATTATCACATGTATTCCGAATGTTAAGAATCCAAGCTACGTTGAAATCAGCAATCCAGGGTTGGTAATGTTGGAGGACACATTAATTTTTACCTTGTGGATACATAGTGCTGTAGGGGTCACTGTTGTATACAGTCTGTTTTCTATTTGTTAATAAAAAAAAATCTACAGCATCATTGCATAATTCTTGATGTTAATAAATTTGAATAATCGGGTTTCATACAAGCTGGCTNCTTTTGCAGCCATTCCCCAACAAGCAATAGGCAGAGGCCATGGAGTCCCTTGGGGGTGGGCATGCTCCCCAGCCTGTTGCCAGAGAAGTCGTTTCCCATGGGCACATCCCAGCTACAAGTGCCCCACGCTTCCTGCAGGGACCCTGTGCTGGCAGGGAGCTCAGAGACCCCTGTG
>VWYH01008549.1:404105-454180 GCA_013399365.1 Pampusana beccarii | reverse complement strand
TGGCGGCGGGAGCCGGTGCCGTGCCTGGTACCGCGGGGGTGTGGTGTGCGCCCCGCGGCCGCGGTTAAATAGCCGGGGCGAGAGCTGCCCCGCAGCGAGGCACCCACCGCTCCGCGGGACGCGGGGCCGCCTCCCCCAGCCCGCCCTCCTGCGCGGCGCTGCCCTGCCCTGCCCTCCTCGGCTCTGCCCTCCCGCCCTCCCTCCCTCTCCGCAGGGCTTTCTGTACACGGCGCCCATCAGGGAGCAGGGCAACATCTACAAGCCCAACAACAAGATGATGGCAGATGAGCTGAACGAAAAGGCGGTGCACGACGTGCACACCAAAGAGATCGACCTGGTCAACCGAGACCCTAAGCACCTCAACGACGACGTGGTCAAGGTGAGGGGGACGAGGCGGGACGGGGCGAGGGGTGATGCCCGTTCCGGGCAGCTGCCTGTCCTGCCGAGGCAGAGAACGGGAGCACTGCCAGGGCGGCTGCAGCCGGCGAACCGCTTCCCTCCACCTGCTGCAAGAGGGAAAGGGCCGGGGGGCGTTTCGCAATTTGTCCTTTTTTAAAAAAAAAAAAAAAAAGAAAAAAAGAGCGTGCAGGAGAGAGGCGGGCAGCGGAGCAGGGCAGCCCGGTGGAGCTCCTTGCAGAGGCGGGTCGCATCTTCACTCGGGCTGCCCGTGCTCTCCCCGCCGGCAGCGGACCGGGCTGGGGAACCCAGCTTGCGGCGACCCTCCGGAACAAGGGGCGGACCATTGCGGGGCTCCTGCAGCAGTGTGCGGGCAAGTCAGCCCTGCAGCCGGGACGTCGCTGCCGGGGGGGAAAAAGTTTCGTGACCTTACGTAACACCAGCAGAGAGATTTTCCTTCCCTAGGGCATGTATAGAGGCAGGGAAGGGAGGTGGCACCAGATCAGTGCAGTCTGAGCTTGCTGTGCTGCTGGGCATGGCCTGCGGGACAAGTCACGCTCCCTAAGTCAAGTGGGTGCAAAATCAGAGGTCTTCGTGGACGTTTGGATTTGTTTCCGTGTTTTGTTTTCCTTGGTGTTTTTCCTTCCCGCGAGAAATGAAAAAAGGAAATAACCTAGGCAAAATCTAACTGTGCCCTTGTCTGGATTTTTTGTTTGGATTTTTAGATCAGAGTTTGACTGTTTTGACGAATCAGGGTTGACGGAGATTTTTGCTTGAAGTGACTTTGGTCAGAAAAATAATAGTGATTATTTTTCTCCTAGCAGATTAATTTTATACTATGCATGTGAAAATTGAGGATGGTGTCATCTGGGCTTGTCAGAACCTAAGAAAAATGGGAGTTGCCCAGCTGCAGTGGGTGTCCAAGCCACTAACTGGCTTTTTAGTGTCCAGCAGAGTCCGAGTGTGTGCAGTTCACCATGTTTTTTGGTCAGTTAGTGCCATTATTGAAAAAGAAAAACATTTTATTTTTTCCAGAGAATCAAAAAGTTGAACTCTGGTTCCTGAATGTATGCCAGTAGAATGATTTATGCTATGTGCAGACAATATAGCAAGGTCCCAAGTAACCTCAGATTCCACTGATTTCAATACAATTTGAAGGTGATGAATATGACCAGCCATTGTGCTAGGTCAGCGCTAAGAATTAGCGGGCTGTATCTTTAAGGAACCGATGTCTGTTTTGATGTTTAGAAAGCAAAGGCATGACGCTTTTATTTGTTTAGAAAAAAAAACAATCTGTGTACCTATTGGCACAAATTTTCCATCAAAATGGTTGATTTTAAAAAGGAGAGAACAATTCTTTTTTTCTCCTACCCACGGAAGAGCAGCTGAAGAGACAGGGAATGCAACAGCTGAAGAATGAGACTGCCTCATGTCTTATTGCGTACATCAACACAAGAAGTCCCCAAAGCAACCAAACCTTCTGAGGATGAGTCATAGCCCCCAAGCAAGTGGAATCTGAGTGTCCACAAACTTAGCTAGGGAAAGAAAGATCCTGCTGGGAAAATAAAGGAGACCACTGACGGGAAAAACTCCTAACGAACTTGAAAGAAACTGAAGTGTACAAAGCCCATCCTGCCCTCCCTGCCTCCCACAGGGGCAAAGATTAAGAAAATTTGTTACGTCAAATCATCTGAAAAAAATTGAAAAGTAAGAATTATAGGAATAGAAAAACAAGATTCTCAGGTTTTCTTTTTGAAATAACTGTGGACAAACACATTCATTGAAAACGAGCAAACAACCAGAACACCAGTACCACCTTTGCGTCATCAGGAGAGCTCCTGGTAGTGCACATAGTCACATCAATACACAGGAATGTATCAAAATGAACTTGATGTTAGCCAGAGAGTATCTATTTTGCATCATAAAACCAGCAGCATTTGTAAAAATGCGGACATTGTAAAGTAACAGTGTTTTCTCTTGTTACAAAGATAGATAAGAATTGCTTTGATTTTTAGGAGTATTTTATGGATAGGTCCAGCCTGAAAAGTAAAGAGAGGAATTTTGCCACTATTTGAGTTTATTTGGACACTACTTTCCAGTTCAGCTTGTTAGAAGTAGCTGTAAAGTTCAGACTCAGTACCCAAGGGACAGGCTCAAATTGGGGTGATGGTGCACACATTCAGTTACTGCCTTAGATCTCAGTCTGTGGTCCCCTTCTGTCATGTATCTGCCTTTACTTCAGTTTTAAATCATCCAGGCAGAATTTAAAAAATACACTTGTACAACAGAAGGAGTCCCCATTCTCAGTCAGCTGCTGAAAGACAGAGAAAAAGAAGTGTTCAGTGGTATTGTAAGCCAGAAGTATGGTTCAGGCTTAGCTCAGTTTTGTTTAGATGCGTTGCATTTTTCTAGATTCAGAACCTTCTGCTTTTTACCCAGCATTTAATGCATTTCTTGCCACTTGACTATGAGGCACAATAGCATGGAAACTGGGGACAAATCAGTGAGCCATGAAATAGAAATGATTAGACAGAGAATGAGGAATCTGCTCTGTAAGCAGCTCTCTAAAAGGCCTCAGTGTTATCTGCATTCAAATACTTCCCATGGCACATTTAAAAAATAACCCTTGCTTGTGGGAAGCAAGAGACACGTTCCCTTGATGTGCAACACACAGCTTCTGCTCAGCTTCCTCTGCAGCAGCTACAGGGTGCAGGCAGCAATATCATAGGGATCCAGGCAAGACAGAGAGACCTGGTTGAGATCCTTGTATGAAAACTAGACACATGGAGCAGCTTCATACCGAAGTTACTGGTGACCATGACTTTGCTTACGGTTCATCTTCAAATGAGCTACCAGGTGGAAGCTAAGTGCTAGAAGGTTTCCAGAAAAGTGGGGCAAATGACTGGATTTCTGTTCAGAGAGGGATAGAAATGAGGCCTTACCTAACCTGAGGTCCACGGACAACGGAGTTGGCAGCTCTGTGCCGGAGGAAGCATGATCTAGTCAAATCACCGGAGTTTCCTTCCTGTTCCAATTCCTTCAGTGGGGAGCGGGAAGGAAGGATTTTCTTCCTCGTACGGCTGCTCTCGTGCGTCACCTTGGCAGGGGGAGAACATGCAGCGGTGGTCCCATGCCTTGAGTCATCGGCTTGTGAAGCTGGCTAGTCCTGCAGGAGCCAGGGAGGCAGTCTGGCAAGGGAGAAACAGCCTCTGTGCAGCTGGGAGCTCGCTGGGAGTCATGCTAGTGATTATACAGCTATTTTGCCTCACAGTTGTATCTATTTCGTATGTCTTTCACTGGATTATTGTACTGTTGGACTTGTGTCCCACAGTTTTTATTTATGTGTGATGAGACGCAACAAACAGGATAGAAAGCTGTTTTGTTTTGTTTTGTTTTTCCCTCATTCATTCCCTGATGACCCAGGACTCCCATGAAGGTGCCTGAAGTTCAGCCTTTGCTCTCCCTGTTTCCCAACACAATATTTGTGTTTTCCAGAGTATGGCTAAATTACAGCCTTCCAACTCTTTGGAGTTCAAAGTTTCTCAAAGTATCTGTGGTCACGTCTGCACAATGTTAACCGAATTTGGGAGAAGCGGAGGAGAGACCCAGTGTTTCTGCAGCGTGTGCTTCTCAGCACTTCTGTGCTCAGGGTGGGGATGGACTTGCCAGCCCTGCAAAGTCTGCTCCTTTGGGACTAGTTAGGACCGAATGTGCAGGCACATCTGCAGCCAGATTACAGTTTTTTCCGACAGTGTTGTGCCAGGAAGAAAGGCCTGTGCCTGGCCTACCATCTAGAACATAATTATTATTTTGTTTCGAACAAGTGGTGTCTATCTGCTGTTTGTTGCATAAGAGTGCTTTTCTCTCTGGAAAAAAATTCCAGTACTTGGCTAGAGATGTAAGGACTCAGAGCTTTTGTACCGAGTTTTAAACAGTTATGTATTCGTGCCTTCCACTTAAAGCTACTCAGTGGAAGGAAAAGTCTGGAGTTTTTAGTCGTATGTTGACAAATACCATAACACCCTTATGTACGCATTAGGAAGGAAAGCCCTACTCAGCCATTTTAAAGCCATTTACAGTTTCTGCCCCTTTCTAATTAAACAAACAAACAAACAAAACCCACAAGATTTGAAAAAAAAACAAAAACAAACAAACAAACAAAAAACCAAACCGAAAAACAAAAGCAGTTTGCCATTTTATTTAATCCTTCACAATTATGGACCCTCACTGTTGTGCTGAGCTCGGTGTAAGTGAAACAGAGAGATGAGCAGGCAGAGCACCTCCAATCTCCACACCTGAGAACCTCCTGGAAGGAAAGCAGGAGTCATCCCCTGCTGTTTTTGGATGGGAGGGCTAAGGGACTGAGGGCTATCACTCTGACATGACAGCAGGCATCAGCCTGGGAGGAACATAATTCTGCTCTTCAACGTGGTAAAACACAAGAAAAGGTGCTTTTTCTGAAACAAGGAGTTAGATGAATCATAATGCAGACCCACTTTCATTGCTTTCAGGTGTTGTTAGAAGTCCCACGTAAATAGATAAATGTGTAAGTTGATAAATATATGAATAGAAATGTATGTGTGTGTGTGTGTGTGTGTGTGTGTGTGTGTGTGTTCTAATCCAAGCTTGTCATCTGGACCCTTGCTATGGGCAGTGGTGGAAGACAGATACCTCTGGAGCCAGGTTCACATCACAGAGTTCAGGCCTAACCATAGGACAGAACGAGCAGTGCTCTCAAAGAATGTGTTTCTCTCCATTGACGATATATGTAGCCTTGACATGACACCTTACTTTTACACAACTGCTTTTAAACGAAATAATTCTTAATCTTTGTTTCTTATTAATGTCCAGCGGTGGGTTTTATATTTAAAATGCAAGAATATTCAAATGTTTGACTTTGGCTATCCACGTGCTACAATTCTGCTTCAAATATTTCATCCAAAGCTAGTGTGGGAGTGAGAAATTAAGACCTGCAGTCATTACGAATGTCGTTTTATATGAGGACTGAGCAAGGCCTTCGAGTTCTGAACAACCGTTTTCTTTCACAGGCATTAGGACTTCCCAGACATGGAATTTCTGAGCGTCCATGAGATTACAGATAATAATAGCATTTGTTATAATGAAAGCGTCTTTCTCAAAAAAATGTGTTTGCATTTAAGCTCATAGTATTATTAAAGCCTTATGCATGGCCTTCTTGCTTAGCATGGTGAACATGACTCATAACTCCATAGCAAAATGTCCATTATATGGCCATGGGGACAGAGCCAAGGATTCAGCATGGATGTTCCTTTTGTTAGAATTTATTGGACACTATCTTAGATTCAGAGGAAACAAATATTTTTCATTTCTGTTACATTCAACAGACTTCAGTAATATATTAGAAAATTTTAGGAATATGAATTCATTTTAGATTTTTTTAGCACAACATATGGTTAGAAGTATCATCTTCTGTTGCAGAGAGTATGGATATCTAAAACTGAAGAAAATCATTAAAATCAAAAACTGTCCAGGGGGAAAAAGGTATAAATGTGTATAGTAGAGTGATCTGTCCATGAGGTCCTCAGTGAGAATTTGATCTTTGTTGTATTTTAGGCAACAGAGAGAAGAAAATGCAAATAAACTTGAATGATTCCATAAAACTTGTGACCTCTAGAAAACTGAAGCAAGATATAGTTCTGAACTAAGATAGGTTTGCATTTCCCACAGCTCTCAAATATCCTTGTAATAAACAGAGCAGGATGAAATCTACATTGGCAATTGATTTTTTGAGCTATTTGATCCAGAACTACCATATTTATTTTCTTTTCCAGACAAATGGCAGTAATAGAAACCATATTGGACTAAAAAGGATTTGTCTTCTTTAAGATTAAATAAAAGTTATGCTATTAAATTTAATTTATTGGGGAGGCAGGTTTAACTATTAGTCTCTTTAAATTTTTCTGGCGGATTTCTCATGAAAGTGTCTTTTGATAGTTTCAGAACAAACTTTGAATTTTATGCAATATCATTCTTGTCAGAAATTATGTCATCAGATTAGCATTCAAAAGGACAAATACTTTCAGTACCACCATCCCCACTCTAACGAGCACATTACTTGATAAAACTTGCACTCGATTTTATTCAAGGCAGTCAAGGAGCTGTGCTATAGATCTTAACGGAGCTGTACAATGACAGGGTTTGTCCATAGTCTTCTGTTTACCTGGCCCATGTACTTTATTTTCAAATAAATGGGAACTGACGTATTCAGCTTCATAGATAAGAAGTGAGAAGATACTCTCACAGCTGAAGGTGAAAGCATCACATTCCCTGTCCAGACTCCCACTGTGCCGAATTCATACTCAGAGTTCCAGAAAAGCCTAAGGAAGTCTCATAGAGGGATTGCAACACTTCCTCTGTCAACTTTGAAATCCCTTCTTGGAATTCAAGCAAATGCTACGAGAAAAAAAAAAATCAGTTTTCCTTCAAGATGAAGTTAATAGCTCCTGTAGACCTCAGCTGTAAAATCTCCTGTTATTTTGTGAAGTCCAAGTTCATGTATCTCTGTTCTAGTGCAGTTTAGGACAAGATCAGAGCTGTAGACTAAGGATATAATTGTATTTATGAAATATTAAAGAAATAGCTACCTTGTATTTAAAGATCAGTAATTTAAGATTTTGCATAGGAAAGACCACCTTATAACAGGGGAAATGCAGAGGTAATTTTTTTTAAAAGGAGAGGAGAGGCAGCTGGGCATTGCTGTTCATTCGCTGTCAGCAATAAGCATATTCAGGTAGAAACGAGAGAAAAGGTGAGAACAAGTTACACAGATTGGCTAACAAGAATTGCCGTGGTTAACAGAAATGTGTTTATGGGTAGTATGCCTACTTCAGATTCTCCTCTCCTTAGACTCCCTTTACAAATGATAAAGAGAAAAAATTGTTTTCCACATCTAAAGCACCCTGCAAAGCTGTCTGTCTCTCTCCACGCACTACTAGTGAGTCTAAGATCACTATATTTCCTTTTCCCATTAGTGCCTAAATTTAGGACAGATGAAGCTAGAGCAAGCTGTAAAAAGTTATACATAATAAGAGTTTATTACCTTAATAGCAGGTCTGTAAACCTGCATTGAGGGCAATGTAATAATATGATATAAATATCAATAATGTATAAAATAAAATAAAATATAAAAATATAATATAAAATCTATTTACATAATAACTTCACTTTTGTCAATATTTCTGGATTTCTGTTAACTCCAGACCACACTGGAGTCAATAAAATAATTCCCATTATCTTTAGTGTAGTCAAAACTTCACCTCAGTGTTCACCCTGATGAATATACTTCTTTAAACATACAGATGGACAGACATATGTGGATGTATATACACACAGATGTATCTGAGTTCTTTGCTAAAATACCTGTATCCAACAAGGAATTGTGAAACATGTAACAAATAATTAAATGAAGAAAGCTTCTTAACAGTTTCTCTTTGGGAAAACTGCTACAGTCTCCCAGCTTCCAGGGAGGAAAACAGCCACCTTTTTTTTTTTTTTTTCTGACTGCTTACTCCGACAACATCCATGTATTTTCCAAGGAACTGGCTGACATGCCATCCCCACCTGCGCAGGAAGTCTCGCTGTGTTTCAGAGGAGCGCAGGTGTCTCCTGGACACTGATAGTCTTTCCTTCTGCTGGACTGTATGGAAACACGACAGGCTAGGGCTTCAGGAAGAGATCTCTGGAGAATGCCCGGTTGCTCCAGCACTGACCCATTGGCATCAGCTGCGTTTTTCTCACGAGTACTTCCACAGATTTTGAGTCTGCCCATCTGATGAAACAAAGCCCATCACCAGGGCTTTTCTGATATGTAATCAGTAACTCAGCATGGACAGGGAGCAGGAGGTTGTTGTCTCAGTAATTAGTAGGAAATTGCTTTTGGCTATTTTTGTCGATTTTCACTTTATGAAATTGTAGCCTACAATCACAACCTATTTCTAAGAGTTGGCATTATTGAAATTGTTCACTATCCATTTGAATATTTGTTATGTGTGCAGTAGAGGTCAATCCTGACTGGACTGGTTTTCTTCTCTGGCTGAGAAGAGTGTAGTCTTTCAAATCTACTTTCCAACATGAATATCTTTGTTTATTACATTGTTTGCTTTTCTGGGATACGCTGTAGTGTGCAGGAAAGATTCACTATATCCATCAAGACGTCTGCCAGAAGAACTCACTTTACTTGCCGTATTGTAGAAAGCAGGCACTGGGAGACAGGGAATGTAATGCAAATTCATTGATCAGTTTGAACAAGTAACTGAGGTGAAACAGTTCTGCTTGCTTGTTTAGAGTTTCATTTGCCTTGCTTGTAATTTTTCTGCATTTAACCAGCTTTGCACAAAAACTATGGTCCTAGCCACCTGCACTTACGGCACGTCTTTTTTTGTTGATAGGAATGAGCCCACTGATCTGGCTAGTGCCCAGAAGAGCAGTGTGCTCTGAAGGCAGAGTTCAAGGCTGACAGGCAGAGCCTCATCTTGCTGTAACCCCGTCTAGAGGGGCTCTTGGGGTTCCCTTGTTAGATGCTTGCCACCATACCAAGAGTCAAGGTGATTTATTGACTTGTGACGGAACTTATCCCATCTCTGGGCACTGCTGGATGTTCATGTTTTGTAGTCACCCATGGTATAGCCTAAGGCTCATACGAATGTGGTGGAATAGAATAAGTTTTGCCTTAATAACACACCTGACAGTACCTAATGTTTGCTGTTGAAAACAATTATTAGTGAGGAAGTAGAACATCTAGGCATCACGAAGGTGTGATGTTTTCAGAAACAAAGTGCCAGCTTCTCTTGTAACTGGAGGCAAACATTCGCTAAATGGAGATTACACAGCACTCTTAAAAGGGTGTATGATTTTTTAGAGTATAAACAAGTGAAAACACTGTTCAAGTTCCTATAATCCCATGCAGCCAAAGCATGGCTGTGCATCCTCAGGGAGAGAGCTGGACCCCTTTGCAGTGGTGGGAACCAAGTGTCCTCCCCTTCCTCTTTCATGTAGACCTGGCAGCTGTGATGTGCTACTGTGTGATACACCCCACACCTTCAAAATAGCAAAGCCTGCTGCTGTCTGGGAAGGGAGAGGAGTGGCTTTACCCCTAGGACTCCCAACAGCTCTCATGTTCTTTCCCTTCGATTCAGTAGAAACAACCTAATATGCTTTTTCATCATTTTCTGATAAACCGTGGTAGTGGTCAGGAAGACAAGCACTAGCAGATGTAGTAACATGATATTTCAAAGGGTCAAGGAAACATTTAGACGTTCAGCTGATGTCACTGATTTAACAGAATGGTTGTGAGCTTATTGCTTAGGAGACTTTTTGCTTCTGCTGTGATACTTTCGTTTTCCAAGCACTGTAACTGTCAATTTTAAAGTTTCAAATAGTATGTGGAAGTACACAAGCAAATAATGATCTCAGATGCTTATGCATTTTCTAGTTTTCAGTAACACACCACAGTCTTCTCCAAAGTTAGTAGTGCTGCACCTGTCCAGAACATCACCTCCCAAATGTGACTCCTGATCTTTTATACATTTTCTTCTGATGAATGTTTCTTTAAAGGACATTGAATGCATTGGGAAGTTTTAAAAATTGCGCTTATCACAACAGAAAAAAGAACATATGTGCTTTTTTTCTATATGTCTTTCAAGTCTTACAGGGACACACAACAATCTGGTGAAACAATATTATACTTACAGCTTTGGTATCCAGAAAAAACCTGGCTAAAAACAGCAAAGGGTGAACAGTAAAGAAAGTTTCCATACGATGTACTAAAAATGTAAAAAACAAAACAAAACAAAACAAAAAAACAACAACAAAAAACCCCAAAAAAACAAAACAAAACCAAACTAACTTGTGAGTCTTTCTTGTATAAATATATATTGAGACTTGACTATAGCCCTGGTCTAGCAGAGTGTGTAAGAACACTGACATCAGTGGGACAGTTCACGTTTTTCAGGTTGTGTGCATATTCAAGCAGTTTGCTTGACTGGAAATATTAGTGATCGATCAAGAGAGATCCAGTAAGGATCTAAGCATCTTTTTGTTGACTCCAAAGGGTGTTGATGGCACTCAAAAATATAGACACCCTCAGTGCTTGTTTGGGTTCCTCCTCAGTGGAGTAGCAGTGGTGCCTGCCCATGTGAACTGCATGCTGTGAGCACGGTAGCAGCACGCAGCTACCACACATGCAGATTTGACTAATTATAGCTGCAATCACAGAAGTGTAGATGAGGTCAAAGCCCCCATAAAATGCTGATGGACTTAATGGTTTTTTTCTGATATACTTCACACAGTAAATTTTTCTATGTAATGGATATTACGGACCTCAAAAGACCAAACTTCTGAGGAGAAGCACAGCTGTTACGTAGACAATTTGAAGTTGGCATGTAACTCAGTTTTCCAGCCTGCCAGGTTTTGATACATAGGAAATAGAGTGGCAAGGTCAACAGGTCAACTATTTTGATACGTAAAGCTTATATCCTTGAGTCAGCTGAGGTTTTTTAGAAAAAAAAAAAATAACTTCACAATGCAAAGCTTTTTTAATTAATAGGTTGTTTTTTTTCTCCAAACAGACTTTGAAAAAAGAAGACAAATTCACCATACCATTTCCTTTTCTTGTAAATAAATCTCTTTTAGAATCAAAGCAGGTTCCTTAATTTCCTGATACAAGTTTAATAAACATATGCAGAGCAAAAGAAGCTGTGGTAATTCTCATAGCAGAATCAAACAAAAGCTTCAATCGATGTAAAAACTGGCTTTACCAAACTGAATAGTAGGAAACAAAGAATAGCTGAAGTCAGGAAGTGTATTGTAGGCATGGAACAGTAGTTGATAGTGTTTAATAGCTTTGGCTGAAACAGAAGGCCGTAGCAAGTTATGAGCATCCTTTGGAGGGTCAGAACAAATTTCCTTTACTTCTCTCCTGTCGCAAGTGAACGTGATGGCGTTTTCATTAGCTTTACAAATAACTCCCTGTGATTTCACAGGACACCCTGACTGCTCTAGAGGAACAAACTGCATGCTGAACATGCAATATGCTGAACAAGACTGGTGCCTAACCTAAGCATGCCTTTATGCAGATAAAACAGCGTTCTTCACAGACCTACATGCACGTGATGCTTTGTCAAAAGTGGCCTTGAGAACAATACCTTAAAAAAAGGTATCTTATCCTTGCAAGCCAGTTAGGTTCATTTCCAGAAATTAAGAGTGTCCTTCTTCTCTAGGCTCATATTTCTGGCCACTTCTCTTTCTCTTGTCAGTCCTATTTTTACTTAGTTCAGTTGGACTCTTGTTATCAGTCTGATGGCACTCACCGACACCGAGTGCTGCTGAACTAAAAGCCAGAGGAGAGTAATAGGAGAGTGCAAGGAGTGAGAAATCCAAGTGATGTAATGTAACCTATAGCAAGGCAAAATGCATCCAGTCACCTATTCCTGGTCCCTGTGAGTGAAAAACAGGATCTTTCATGGGAGTGGTTCAGTGCAGGAAGAATCTGGGTGATATCTCAGTTCCTGCAGTGTAAGGACTTATCTCTACTGCCTGAACAGTGAAACAAATAGAGCATTTTGCAGCCAGTGGATCTGTACGTGATCTGTTAGCAGCTGATTAGTAGAAGAGCCCAGATTACCTCAACTCTTTGCCTGTCTTTATTTAGACTGTACACTGCTGCGGGTAAGTCTGGTTTTGGACGGCACCACAAATGTTCATGTTCAAGTCAAAGCTGGACTCTCTTGACATGTATATAATTTTACAACATTCTTACAACTTTTAGGGAGGTGACAGCTTCATTTTGATTCTGTATTCATCTGAGAGTTTTTAGAGTTGCCAGGCTGTATTTCTGACCTTTCGCTCTCAAGTTCAGTTTGGTGTCTTCCTTATTCAAAGTGGAGCAATGTGGAATGTGGGACTTGAGGAATAATGAAATGGGAAAGATACGGCTGTGGTTCCTATAGCACCATCTATTCAGCTTCTGTGCATTGGTAGAAACATTCTAAGAGCTGTTAAAATTGCTCCAAGAAAGTAACCTTTTGACAATTGTTGGTTGCATGAATATACCACTACTATAATCTCACAGACAGATTGATTCCTGTGTACTTTTAGGACAACTGTGTATGACTTGAGCTGGGAAATCCTGGCCAAAGATATATCATAAATGTTCTAATATTAGCATAATCTCTTGGAATGAGGACAGGGCTCTCCATCTGGAAATGTTATATGGCGTGATTCTTCTGTCAGCTCCCCATGGAGCTGAACCAAACTCCTTGAATGTCTTGGAGCACACAACAGGCTAAATGCATTATTGAGAATCACGATTACAGAAATTTTACTCCTTGATTGTAAAACAAATGAATTTACTGACTTCTATTTTTCAGTAAAACATTCATTATCATGAATTATTTTGAATGAAATCAAGTAACAAGCCAATCTTACTATTTATTTTAAAAGTCTAGGAAATTCACATTAACCTATACTTTGCATGCCAAAAATATGCTTTGCTGATAAAAACAGGTCACGCTTAGTTAAATTAAAGACATAACCATGAAAAGGCTGATGAAGCTCAGTGTAAGATTGCTTTCCTACTGGGTTGATTGGCCAGTTAAAAAAAAAAAACAAAACACAAGATAGATTCTGCCACAACTGAGCTGAAAACTAAGACTGTAGGCATGACCTTGAATAGTCGTCAGTGCACTGAACAGCTGTATGGTGCCTGTGCGCACAGACTGGCTCTGCCGAGGGTCACAGCATCAACAAGTGGGAAGTACGCAATAAATTGCCAGAAGTTTTACTATAAGAGGGCTATGCTCAACCATGTAGTCTTCATGTAGTATCAATTTTTGAGAAGCAATTTTTTTTTTCTGTAATAATTTTGGGGTTTGCCATCATCTGCCTATCTTTGTTATCTGATACTGAGGCAAAAGTTGGTAATAAGCCAAGAATACACATTTGCTTTGAAAATGAGCTGCCATGGGACATGGGCTACAAGGAAAAGCTTGCGTCTGAGTAGCTGCAGAAACAGATAATATAAGCATGCTTGCTTCTATATTCCAAAAAGAAAATACACTTGCCCCATAAACTCAGGTGTACATTTTTGTGACAGTTGAATAAGAATGATTTCAGTGAACAATATGCAGATGTTTAAATAATCTTAATAGTTTTTTGTGTGTGGATAGATGTAAGTCAATTAGATGCCATCAGCAGGAAGTATTATTAATATTGACTTCCATCTACAACCTTCTCTTCTTTCCTAAAATCCCGTGATTGATAGAAGAACATTTGATTGCTTCATTTAGTAAAAACATCACAATACATCCAGGAAGGTTTCTTATGATATCCTACTAGACTGCAGCTAACATTTAATGACTCTTTCAAGTAATTATTTTATGGCAAATGTACTTCAAAAAGCTAATTTTTTGTCAGTTGTTTACTCCACAAACATGAAATTGTTATATCTGATGACACCATAATGAACATAGAGAGTATATTGCTGCCTGTGGTACCTTTCCCAGAATCAGAGATATTTTCACCAGAGCTTCGATGTTGCACCTGCTGAAATTACAGAGCCCAAATATTTTCCAACTTCCTGTGAACTCGGCAGTGAATGTAGTGTATTTTTCATGCTATCTTTAGACACTGATTTCAAGGACACTGTTTCCTAAGGTTTGTACTAAAAATTCATACGTACAACCTACAGAAGCAGAGGTTATTTCATATGCACAGAACTATTGCGAAGAGAGCCATGACTCAAACTCTCCTTTTGTATTCTGTTTTTGTAGCTATTATTTAAAATTATGCTATTCAGTTCCAGAAAGTCCAAACAAGCATTTGGTTCTGTACATCTTTGCGGACAAGTGCACAGCACTGAGGTGTGTTCGTTGGGTATGTAGCCAGCACAAATCCTGCCATTGGTTTCTGTGGAGACGGAATTTCAACTCACATGCTACCTTTAGATGTGATGATGATGGTGATGATGAATTCCCATCCTGAAGAATCATAGATCACTTTCAGATCACCAGAGCCAGTTCAGAGTAGCAGCTGAAGAGTAGAAGGTTTATAGTTTGTGTTATCTGATGTCCAGAGAGAAGCACTGGCAGACAGTGATGGTGGCACAGCACAGAGCAGTTGGAGAGTGATATTTCAGCCCAGCAATAGGTTGAATTAAGCCAGCTGGATAATAGGCATTCAAGACAGTTGATTTCAGCTGATTCAGGAATTTCAGAATTTTGTTGTTTTTGTTGAAGAAGCTGGAAAGTCCAGTTTTGTTTGTTTGTTTGTTTGTTTGTTCATTGTAGTGAGATGGTAGCTTCTGTCTGGAGGTGATCAAAGACTCAACAGGAGAGAGGGAGCAGTTCTTTCCCATTTTTGTATAAATTTTAGATTAATAGAAGTGATTGTGAGCATCTTTCTGCAGTATAAGCAATACTTCTACCTCCTTCCAGCATGCTAAGCTACCGTTGCCTGAGTTTCTGAGGCTGTTGGCCCGTGTCATACTGACCCTGTTCCTGTAAATCTTCACTTACAGCAGCAGCAACATCTCACTTTGGGATCCAGTCCCAGGAATGCAATTTCTTTTTTTCTTTCATCTGATTTAAACAGCCATTTAGTTTCTTGCAGAGGAATTGTGTTGTGATGTTCTCTTTCCTGTTGAATGCAGCACCTATACAATTGGTTGTGCTAACTAAATTAAATATCCTGTATTGTGGGTTATATCAAACACGTTTGTGTGACAAGGAGCTGAACCATCATCGCAATTCTGTTAATTTTCTAATAGAAATGTTATGACAATTAAGCTTCCTGAATAGCTCAGTATTTCAACAGAAAGCAGTAAAATATGCCTGCTGGAATGCACTGCTTCCTTAGGTGACTTTTTGAAAGATTTATGAATAGTTAAAATCATGAAATATGTGGAAGAGTGTGTTCCTTCTAAATATTAACATGTTATCCTGCCCATGTCTTTCATGAACAGTGTTATCACATAAACAGCATAGGCTAGAACAAAATGTCTCTAATGTGAGGAACCTCCTTGAGTTTAATAAGATGGAAGAGCTCCCTAACTCTTTTAGACTAAGGAGGAGCTCACTTTGCCTGATGCTGATCCAAATCCAGCATCTTAATTTTCAGTCAACTGATGACTATCTATGCCTGTTTCAAAGTGTGTATTTAAATACCTAGCCTCACCATTTATTCACAGTCAAAATTCAGCAAGGCTACACAAGAAAGGGTTGGAAAATTGGGGTGAATAAAACACATTTTGTGGATGCATGCTTGAGGTGTGTAAAAAGCCAAAACAGTGACTGCATTTATTCCATTCATAAAGATGTGAAACAGTTACATTAGCCAATGAAAGCATGATTCGGTTCACCTGGTTTGTCCCTTAGGGCTGTATGAGATGAGGAAATTATATACAGTTTTGTGGACATCTCCATCTAGAAGTTAGGTGTCTAATTTTGAGCTAATCATTAAGGCTTCCTGGTAGTCACTGGAAAAGGTTGCTGAAGATTCATGGCTTAAATGATGTGTTAAAATGGATTGAATCATGTTGGGATGTAGGATGTACATGCTTGCGTGTTTTGTTGCAGAGAACCATTGCTCTTCAGAAAAGCTGTTTCTGGAACCCACCCTTGATGCCAACATCTGACTGACCTGACTTTGTGTTCTTTGCTGCAGATTGATTTTGAAGATGTGATTGCTGAGCCAGAGGGAACACACAGCTTTGATGGGATTTGGAAGGCCAGTTTTACCACCTTCACTGTAACGAAATACTGGTTTTATCGTTTACTGTCAGCAATCTTTGGCATTCCTATGGCTCTCATCTGGGGCATCTACTTTGCCATTTTGTCATTCCTGCACATCTGGGCAGTGGTGCCGTGCATAAGGAGCTACCTGATTGAGATCCAGTGCATTAGCCGCGTCTATTCGATCTGCATCCACACATTCTGCGACCCACTGTTTGAGGCCATAGGCAAAATGTTCAGCAGCATCCGAGCCACAGTACGGAAAGAAATTTGAGGGACATTTCAAGGAGACCCATCAGCCTAGGAAAGGGGTGGGGTTTTTGTGCTGTTTGGAGTGTTTTGGTGCCAGTTTTGTGTTTCCCAAAGCAAAGTACAGCAACTGGTGGTGGATATACTGGCCCAAAACAAAGAATTACTTGCTCAGTTTCTTTTTCTACTGTTTATTCTTACTGGACTACTTGCTTAGGTTTTTTCTTTTTCTTTTTTTTTTTTTAACTTCAGTCTGCATTTCAAACTAACCTTAAATGGTTATTCTTCCATGCCAATTGCATATCATTTTGCTGGCTGCTCAGTTCAGAGGCTGAAGTGTTGTTGGATGCCTTTTTATCTCACCCTGCATTCCTTGTGAGATAAATCCACAGTGATACTGAAGACCGACAAAAATGCTTTCCAACACTGTAAAGCCATTCGTTTTATTGTGGCCAAAGAGCACAAAGCTATTGAAGCAGAATGAACGTGACCAGCTGGCAGGTTTTAGCAGAATGTTCTTTTTCAATTGGATTGTCAGTTGACTGCAGCTATTTACAGTCATGGTCAGATATGGTGCACTATGAATAAATTAGTTAAGTAAACAAATTAATTAACTAATACATGTCCTGAAAATCTAACACTTTATCAAGTTGGAGACATAGACACATGAGAGCTTTTCATGTGCATAAAAAGCTTCAGTTGGTGCCTTTCTGTCACATTCTCTCTTGCAAGTTTGCATCCGGTCATTTCTCAGCCTTTGCCAGGATTGCAGAAGGAAACTGCAGTTGAGAACTAAAACTGGTCATTATGGAAATGTTTTCCTGACTGTGACTTATAACACCTCCCTTAGAGAGCATTTAGGTGCTTATCTCATAGGCTTCTTTTGGTTTTGCAAAGTATTCATATAAATGCATATTGCAGGTCTGCCAGAGATAACCCTGAGTTACAAGAAAAATGAAGGTGTGCCAAGCACAAGCCACATGAGGCCAAGGAGGAGCTGCCCCAGAGAGAAACTTTTCTGTCAGCTTTCAAAACTTCCCTACCAGCAGCAGTCAGCATGCCACTAGCACACAGATTATTTTCAGGAGAGTTGATCTTTCCTGAGTCTAAACTAATCCATCACTAGAGGTGGTTTAGAAACTTTACACATTTGTGGGTTGTTTTGTTTGTTTTTAGCTAAGCTGCAACATCAGGAAGTCTTAAAGGGAGGGTGTTGTGTGAAACTACCACGTTGCAAAGTGCGAGGCCTAGAAAGCAAAGCCTTTGCAACGTGTTGTGATGCTGTGACCTGCAGGAGCTTTGTGACCTGCAGGAGCTTTTTGCCCTCACGATAGTACTGTGTTCAGAGACGCTCTCTGCATCCTTATACGGTTTGCCTGAAGCATTTGTAAAAATAGTTGTGAGGCTGATCAGCTTTATTGTAAATCAAGTTGGGGCCTGAGCCTGCTCCAGTTGGCATCTCCAGCAAACCACTTCTTGACCTCGGGGAGTGCAAGATTTTGCCCTGGGGATGAGCATGGAGCTGTCTGGTACACCTACAGCTTTTTTATTTAGTGCTGATATTTCACGTATTGCTTTACCTAACACGGGAGTGCCTTCAGTTCGATTTCTGCCAAAGCATTGAAAGCTTTAAGAAATGCTGCATTTTTTATTGGGGGAGGGAAAAAGGGAGAGGGTGCACAAAAAAATTACGAAGCTATTAACTACTATTGTTTGCATTTAAAACAGACACTGGTATGGATATAGTTTTATGTTTTTCTATGTACATAATGAAGAGTGTACTATTATAGATTTTTTTCAGTATTAAAAACAAGCAAGATTGTAAACAAGAAATATTTTATCTTTTTATGAGGAAAATCATGCTGAAGAATACCTTCTTGAGTTACCATATAAACTGTATATCCTGAAAGATGTCTGTTCACTTAGAGTTGTTAGTCCCTAATCCAAATACATTGCTGATCCGAGACATTTACATTGTTGTTATACGCTTACAGATATAACTGACACTTTTTTAAAATTCTGCATGTACATTAAAGACTACAATAAAAATATCTTTAATGGTAGCTCCTGTGTGAGTTGTTTTTCCTTGAAAGTCATGTGAAAAAATCTCATTTTATTAGAAAGAAAAGCCCAATATTTCTTGATACAGAAACAGGAAGTGATGTCATTTTTTTCTCAAGAAAGAATGCACAAAACCATCTTGATTTGTGGTTCAAGATCTGCCTCAGGAAGATTCTTCCCAACAAAAAAGTGACATTTTTTCCCCAAGTAAATATTTTCTACTGCTAAGTAGGCAGTAGGACTAGTAAATACACCATTGAATAGGGAGCCTAAGCTTGTTTAAATGCTTGGTGTTCCTCAGTTTCCCTACATTTCAAATTAGGATAATGATGTTTACTTGTAGACAATTTTAATATCAAATAAACAGAATGGTATCATAATATAGTGAGTTGGTTATAGCTCATTTTACATAGAAGAATTTTGCCATCCAAAATTCACTCATGGATTATCCTGATGATAGCTCCTCAGTTAAAGTTGTTTAAATTTTCTTTTTTAGTCCAGTGGAAACAGGATTGTTCCTAATAAAAGCTCATTAGCTTAAGCATTTAATGTATGGAAACAGAGGAAGGACAGCTTTTATCCAGCTGTGTATAGACCTAGCTTGTGACAGGACAGTTCTTTTCTATGTTGTTCCTGCACAATACCTGTCATACTGTTAAACTAGCACACAAAAGCCCAACAAAACAGGCTATTACGTTTTGGCCTACAAATCTATTCACCTTATTTTAATGTTCAGATGGCAGATAGCGGCTTAAGGTAGTCTGTCATATGTTTTCCAATAGCAGAACAGTGTATTTAGTGGTAGTTAATAGTCCAGTGGTAGCAAATAGTATGTTGAATTGGACTATGTGAGAAGATTTTAAATATTTTGAAAGGTGAAAGGGACATTGTAATGTGAAAGTAAAAGGAATTAGCCTTCCAGTATTCTAGAACATCTTGCTTTTGCAAAGAGCCTGATAGATTCAGGACAGACATGTCTGTTCATCTTAACCATTTATAATGTGATGTCTCCAAGACTCTTTGTGGGAGAGATGTGCAGATTCACCCTGCGATTGCATTGGGCAGTGGTCACAGGGCTGTGCTGTGGGTGAATCTCATACTCATGCTTCTGCCTGGCTTTCAACACTCAGGATCAACACCACAGTCACAATACACCCCATAGCAAGATCCAGGTTTGTGTGCTAGGGGACTAGACATCAGCTGTTAGACAATGGCATCAGGCCACCTCCTGTCATGGCTGTAGATGTGGTGTAGACAGTCTTACACTACTTGATATGAAAGTCAGTGTCATAAGCTGCCTCAGGACCTGTGGATTTAGGTGCATTCAACACCACTTTTTTCCTCCTACCAGAAAACTTCCTTGGCTGTTGCTGGCCACTCTACTCATCCTGTGGGTCACCAGTTCTTACATAGTGCTGTTCAGCTTGAACTATTTTCCTTTGAGTACCCTGAGATAACATATGGGGGAGCTGGACACTCCAGTTAATACCAGTTGGAGCACCCAGTTTTTGAGAGAGCATGAACTTCCTGGCTGTGTGGTTGATCCCTCTGAATTTGCTTATGAACAGTGTACTAAAAGGAGATTTTTTTTTTAAATGAATTTATTGGAATTAATGACAAATCATAGGCTTTTATTAGTGATGGAGAATTTCTATAGTTGCACTCAAACTATCTTTTGACCTTCTTTTATGTTAAACTAGAACTGTTCTCCATTCAATTACTTAGAATGATAGAATAATTTGAGTTGGAAGTGACCCACAAGGATCATCGAGTCCAGCTCCTGTCCCTGCATATGACAACCCCGAAGTTCACACCACGTGTCTGAGGGTGTTGTTCAATCACCTCTTCAACACTGACAGGCTTGGGGCTATGGCTGCCTCCCTGCAGCCGTGACTACTTCCCTAGGAAGCCTGTTCCAGTGTTCCACTTGCTTTCATTGCCTTGTGCATCTGCTACACTGTCCTTCTTTTTCGTCTCATCTCCTGAGGAGGAAAGAGGCATGGAATAAGTCTTTGCTGAGCTATACACCTTTGCCTTCTTCATTTGTGTCTTGCAAACCTTAACTCTTTCACTTTGTGTTATCTGATCCTGGGACACCATGTGATACAGGTTATGTTATTTCTATCTTGCTTTCTTCTATAGCATTTTTAAGTAAAATTTCAACTGTGTAGTACGACTAGCACATCCTGTCTTCATGGTACTTTTCTCTATTATGGCCTTCACTGGTAAAAAGCACACTGGTAAAAAAGTTTTACGTTTGATAACTGTGTCGATATATAAATGTATAGTATTCTTACTAGATCTGTAACTGCTTTTACTAAGGATGAGAAAAGTGGGAAGAAGGTGATTAGGCTCAGTACCAGCCTGTGTCCTCCCTCGTAGTCGAGACACATTTTAGTGTTGATTCAGGACACAGTCCACTAAAGGCCCTAGGCTCTGTGCCAGTGGGAAATTTGGGGTTTGTTCTGAGAACCTGAATTTACATAACCCTGCAGACACCTGAATTTCTGTGGCACATAATTGCCAGTAAAACTCATTTTAAGGATGCCCAGGTCACACCTACGCACTGCTGGGACCTACAAATGAGATGTTCCTCTGGCTGCCACCTTCTCCTGCAGGAACTGGAGGTGATAGGTATTCTGAGGGATCACTAACCAGAGCTGGGAAATTATGTCATCCAGTAACTCACTTCTTGAGACAAAGGAGACTTAACCTCCTCTCTCTGCACTCCTAGGTGTAAACTTAAGCTGCTCGCTGCTCATTGTGCTGACTACTAGGGATCCAATTTTTATAAGCCCGGTTCTCCTTGCGTGCCATGCAGGAACTAACATAGACCCCTGATGTAGTATGATGGCTTCCAGTAGGTGCCAGGTCACCTTACGGGCACTCCCTGAGTCTTACGACACCATTATTGCTCCAAAGTCTTAAGAATCTAGATTTTCCCTTCCATCAGGCGATCATCAGAGCAGAAGGGAATAAAGGCATTATGGTCTCCAGTTCTAGCACTTCTCTCTAGTTGTGTTTTCCATCTTGAAAGACTAGAGACTGAAGCTGAAGGTTGTTCTGTTTTCTGCAGACTGACAGGAACTCTCAGGGGTTGTTTTGGCAACCAGAGATTAAATTAAATCTAAGGCTGTCAGAGCTGCGACCTCAGATAATCACATTTATCCAGGATATGGGGTACCCCTACAGCATATCTAGGCGTTAATAATATTTTCTTGGCTGTTTTTTCTGAGCTACAAAATGCTTTACACCAGAGGATTAGCTCAGAGGAACCTTAAAGGACCAAGGGATCTGTAGTTGTGTAACTTTTTGGCAGCTATCAGAATGTAGGTGTTCATTTCTGACTATTACTCATCAAAACATTCAGCCTGCCCATGTTCAGCATCCAGAGTTCCAGATGTAGCTTTCCAGATGTAGCTTTCCAGATGTACATAGTGCCAGAAATCCTACTGACAGAAAATCCAAAGTGAAAAAAGTTACACTGAAATTAAATAGTTGGTGCTAAAAAGCAGTACGTCAAAAGTAGCAGGTATATTCTATAGGCAGAATGACAGAATGGGGGAAACTCAGTGGTCTGTCTTGCATACTCAAGGAATGAGAAGCTGTGCACAGCAGGCACATTTCCATCTGGAAGTGACAGATGGAGACTTTTGGAAGGGAAAAAGGAGAGGGATGGCTCTTCATACCTTTCTTCAATTCCTACCTGTAACATTTTGCAGGTAAATACTGAATCAAAAGAGAATCATACAGAAGAGCAAATATGAGCACAGTAGTGACAGGCACTAATAGAGATAGTGATAACCCAGGCATTGAAGTATCACCAAAATGTACAAATTTTACTTAACTGACTTGCACTGAAGAGGACTGACCACTGGTATGGCCAATGTATTGGGTTTGTGTGGCAAGGTTTTGGTAGCAGGGGAGCTACAGGGGTGGCTTCTGTGAGAAGCTGCTAGAAGTTTCTCCCGTGTCTGATAGTGCCAATGCCAGCCGGCTCCAAGACAGACCCACTGCTGGCCAAGGCTGAGCCCACCAGCAACGGTGGTAGCACCTCTGAGAGAACATATTTAAAAGGCAGGGAGGGAGGCAGTAAATGCTGTGCAACAGCAGCTGAAGAGAGGAGTGAGAATATGTGAGAGAAACATCTCTGCAGGCACCAAGGCCAGTGAAGAAGGGGGTGGAAATGCTCCAGATTCTGGAGTAGAGATTCCCCTGCAGCCCATGGTGCAGCCCATGGGGAGGCCGGCTGTCCCCCTGCAGCCCATGGAGGTCCATGGTGGAGCAGAGATCCACCTGCAGCCCAAGGAGGACCCTACGCCAAAGCAGGGGGGTGCCCATAGGAGGCTGGGACCCCATGGGAAGCCTGCACTGGAGCAGGATCTTGGCAGGACCTGTGGCCTCATGGAGAGGGGAACCCACGAGCAGGTTTGCTGGCAGGACTCGTGACCCCGTGGGGGACCCACACTGGAGCAGTGTGTTCCTGAAGGACTGCACCCCATGGAAGGGACCCACAGTGGAGCAGTTCTTGAAGAACTGCAGCCCGTGGGAAGGACTCACATTGGAGAGGTTGTTGCAGGACTGTCTCCCATGGAAGGGACCCTACACTGGAGCAGGGGAAGAGCATGAGGAGGAAGGAGCAGCAGAGACAACGTGTGATGAACTGATCACAACCCCCATTTCCCGTGCCCCTGCGCTGCTGGGTGGGAAGGAGGTAGAAAATCCAGGAGTGAGGCTGAGCCCAGGAAGAAGGGAGGGATGGAGGGAAAGTGTGGTTCGGATTTTGGGTTTATTTCTCATTATCCTACTCCATTGTTAATTAGCAATAAATTAAATTAATTTCCCCAAGGGAAGTCTGTTTTGCCCATGACAGTAATTGCTTAGTGATGTCCCTGTCCTGATCTTGACCCAAGAGTACTTCATCATATTTTTCCCTCCCCTCTCCAGCTGAGGAGGGGAGTGATAGAGCGGCTTGTCGGGCACCTGGTATACAGCCAGGGTCAACTCACCACAGTCAGACAGAGCTAGGTCTAAACGCACTGACAACTCAGAACTTACTTTGGACATGGTATGTATGGCCAGATTCACACAACAGGAGCCTGGCTGGGCAGACAACCGGGCCTGGAAACTGCTTCCCATCATGGAGAAGCACACTGGGAAGCAGGCTGGGGAATCAGGTGGTGCTGCGAGCAGCGGTCAGACTCATGCAGGAGAACTCTCTCTGTGCAATCCCAAAGCCCAACCCAAATGTGCCGGTGGGTAACATTCAGCCTGAGTTCCCTGTGATAAGCGTATGTTGCCTTGCCAGACTACTCATTCTATAGATATGATCTATCTCACTGACAGAAATCCTCCGTTGTAGTCTAGATTCCTTGTAGGATAGTAAATATTCCAATAATAGCAACTGATAACTGAATAGAGCAAATGAGTGCTCGTTGGTTGAGACAAGTGCCTTTGAGATTTGTTCATACTTTGTCATCTCTTGACTTTTAATCTTCTGGCTTGTACAGTATTTTATCTCCTTTATTTCATGATGTGTAGACTCTGATTCAGCTGTTACATACATCTGTCAATTCAACTGTGTTTTCTTAACAAGAGTAGATGTTGTTACTCCCTTTTAGACGATGATTCAACTACATTCGGAAGCAGCTAAAATTCTGCCTGTTTCATCTGTGCTGAGTTTCTGAAGCAGTTCAAAGAACACTATGTGCTTAGAGACAAAGAGCTGGAGCTGGTTTTGTCAGATTTGAGCAGGACTGGGTCTTTTGGTATGAATTTCAGTGTCTTCAGAGCATCATTTCTACAGTTAAAAAGAAGTCCTTTTGTGTATCTCTAACAAGCATCCTTTGAGGAAGGCCACTGCAAGTACAGATTTACTTCTCTAGGCTGCAGAGTTGTCTGACCAGATACCAGTATTCAGCAGCAAGAGATTAAAGCCAGCACTGCCTGGCTCTTCCACGGAGTGGAGAAACCCTTTCTGTTGCAGAGTTCTCCAAAAACTTGGACGTCTCCATACATCAGTTTACTCCTTTCTGGCTGAGGGACTGAAAATTTTACTGTTGAAACTATCCTGTTCATGAATAGTCATAGAAAATAAATTTTAAAGAAATCTTAATTGATTCATGGATTATTGAGGACTTAAACTCAAAGCAACCCTATTACTGACGGCAACAAGATCTGGGCTTAAATACAGAGGGATTCCTCTTAACACTGGCAAAAGTCTTGACTTTGAAATCCCACCGTGAGTCCTGGGGACATTGAACCCTCACTCTCTTGATAAGCCCTGTTTCTTATTTACAAGATTAAGCCTGTATAGAGACAAGAGAAAGTAAAATAAACTTGGGAAGTGCTGAACTAATCATATATTTGTTTTAGCAACGATTAAATGTGCATGCTGTACATCTGTGCACTAAACCTCAGTTTCACAGCTACAAGCTGCCTGAGCTATTGCCCTTTTGTGGTCACTGCTGTCAGCTAAACCTCGTCCCTGTTTCACCATCAGTGGTGACAGCACCACGATATCCAAGAATTCCTTAATTCACACAGACGTGACACTACCTTACAGGGATGCTCAGCCCTACCTCACTTGTCTCAAGAGACTTACAGGGTATTCCCAGAACCCTGCTGCTCTATGAGGCAGCTTCAGCTCAAGGCATTCATTTCTCTCCAAAGCCACCTCCAATTAGTTCATCACAGTGTCTGCAGAAGGTCTACAATTTGCAGGAGTCTTAAAGATTAAGTCCTTGCCCTGTTTCTGTTCTGGTCTCTGTTCTACTCTGCCTCCATTTCAGCGTGAGCTTCCAGCAGTTATACAGAAGATTCTGGATAGAAAGCTTCTGCAAATGAAATCACTCTCTACCTACACTTCTCTCTGTTCAATAGCATTTCACAACCTTCTCCTAGGTGGAGTTTACATTCTTTTTTGTCTCTGTTTGCCAACACCAGGTAGAAGCAAAAAGCCTTTCTTCCTTTCAGGAAACCGCATTGAAAGCAGCTAAGAACTACTAGATAACCATTTCACTGCTGTCTGTTAAGTCCTAGAATTGTTTCCAAATGCCCATCAGATAATGACCGATGTCATCAGATAATACCCACGTATTAAACCCCTATTCTTTCAATACATGATGCTACATGCCGTGGCCCCATGAACACTATGTCAAATGCATTTTTTAATTTTTTCCCACAAACTCAGCTGTCCTTCTGGGTTGCATAACACCACTATTGATAAAACTCTGTCAAGAAATGATGCTTTCATCTTAAGAAATAACCATTTATCTATCAAATAAGGGTATGTGGGTAGTTGCAGTCCAGACAAGCAGCCAAGTTGATCCCTTTTCGTGGCACATACTATCAAATTTCAGTATGTATAAACACCAAATGATTTTCTGAGGCAGAATATAAGTCCCTTAGGAGCTTTACAGTCAGTGACTTAATTCTGCATAAAGAATGGAACAGGTGCAAATAGTTGGCATAAAGCATGTCTGAATATTTCTAAAGACAGTTCAATAGTCTTGGAAAACGGCGTGAAATGTAATAGTTCTCACAAAAGAAACTGTCTGTTTCCAGAATAAATATTGGTAAACACAACAGAAGTAAAACCACTTTCATATTCCCCTGCAGAAATGACTGTCCCATGTCTCCTCAAAGGACTGGTTCTCACAGTAAAGAAATAAGCTACAGAACTTTTTTGGTTCTTACCTCTTCCAACACTGATACTGTATTTCTGGTAATTTCTGTGTTGTGTTGACCTAGGACTGAAACCGGAACAACTTCTGCCATGCAAACCCTTCCATAGCGAGAGAGTAGTGATGCGATCATGGTGAATGTGATGTGAATTTAAACTCCGTACTCTGTGGTTCTTTAGTGTGTGGCACTTCTCACAGCAATAAGCTCTATCTAACTAATTAAATTAGAATTATTTATTTTGTGTTTCTTTTACTGTAAAATTGTTTTAAGTTCAACACCAAAAAAGTGCAGAAAATATTAAGTGTCATCAAAAAAGTTTGATTGAAAAATTTGTATAAGATACTTCTAGTTCAAGGCTGCTAATCCGTGTAGTCACCATGGTTATTGTATAAAAATCTTGGGTTTGGTTTCTAATGTAAATATTGCAGCAAGCCACAAAGTCACATGGAGCTTGTACAGTGCAAGAGTAAATCATCAGCTAACAAAATATCTCCTGACCAAAATGCGAATCCATCCTGACCATGAGTCGGTCTTAATCAAGTATGGTCTCATGTAATTTGCTGGAAAATCTTATGCATTTGACACTATGTAAAAGCCTTGCTGAAAATGACCCTGATTTGTAGAAAACTTTGGTCATTATGTGGTTACAATTTGTAATGAATTCTTCATGGAGGTCAAAGGTAGGAACTGGGACCAGAGCAAATGTCACCTCTCCACTTTGAGATGCCTTGAGATTTGTGTCTCCAGACAGCATGGAATACCTTGAGATCAATGGAGAGCACAAAGCTCTTGAGGAAATCAAAGCTGAGTCCAAAGTATGAGCTCAGTCCCCTTGCTACTCCCACACAGCTCTATAAAGCACCTGAGGAGGGGACAAGGGCTCTCTGGGAAATCTGATGGGAAGGGAACCAGTGCCACACTGGAGCTGTGCCACTGTGTCAGTGGTGAGGGACTGATAGACCCTGGCAATTTGTGTTCACCACTGCTCTTCCACAGCCACACGTGTTGACCGGTCCCAAGCAGGGGTCAAACACCTTCAGAGTGGCCTGAAAATGCTGCTGGCTCGACGATTAACATCCAAGGTGAAATGTGGTGTAATTTAGGATGTGTTTTTCTGGCTCCCATGACATCAGAACCCTTCTGCTGTTGTATATAATTATAAAAATGTCCCTCTGACTTCTTGTTGCTGAAAATACACAGGCCGTTTTGTTTTCAGAAAAACAGCATGTTCCCTCCCTCTTGTTTTTCTATTTTTGGCAGGTTCTACCATGAAAACTGTGGCAAACTACTGCTGAAAACTGGAGTAAGACTTAAGATGACGCCCTCTAGCCTGTAGCTTTATAAAGGTATCTAGCCTTTAGCTTCCCTCCCAGGAATAATACCGGGTCTTTTTTATTTGTATAGTACTCCCAGGCAGAAGGTGAAACACACTACTTGTTTGTAACTGGTAGTGTCTAAGATCTTACTAGCCTTAACCACAGAGTAAGCCATCGCTGTGGGGGGAGATGCAGAGCAGCAGAAAGGGAGTAGGCACTGAAATACACCATGCAGGAGCCTGAGTAATGGGCAAAAAATGGGAGTGTAACCCTATGACCATATTTAGTTTCCACATGTGAATCTTGGCTGGCTGGATCCTACCCCGAATGCCAGTGGAGCCTGAGAAGCTGGAAGGCTTTTGCTCTGTGCATACAAGCAGAGCCGTGACTCACGCAGAAGAGAAACAGTTTTCTTTTGCAAGAGGAACATTTTTCCCTATTGACCGGGCAGACACTTGAAAATAGCTTTGCTTTCTGTGTGATTCTGTCAATTCGTGGCAATGCTGTGGAGGTATGAAAACCAAAGAAGCATTTAAAGCTTCAGGAATTTGCTAATAAGAAGTAGAAAGCTGTGTTTAAAGACAGACAGTTAAATTCACTATTTGTGTCAACTTCTTGAAGACAATGAATTAAACTGAGGGTAACTCAGACTATTCAATAAATTTCAAATGTCAGACGAAGAAATGAAACGAAGAATCAAATAATATTAATGCAAGATATTTAAAATGCCATGCAATTTAATCTTGCTGAGTAGGGAACTCAGTCTATAATCTCGTTTGCACTGGGCTTTATTTCTGATGCAATACGTTTTCAGCATCAAAAGTGAAGAAGCATTAAACTGTGAAAGATAAAGCTCAATTGCAAAAGGGTGATGCTTCTTGGAAAGGAAGGACACTTCTGAGAATCTCCAATTATTGGAGTTTGTTTCCACCAAAGCTGTTGGAATTTTCCAACTTACTTCAATGGAAACTGAAGTAAGCCAAGGAAAATCCCACCCCATGGTGAGGGAGAACATCATTAAAAGGTATTAGTAATCAGAGCAAGGCAAACAGGACTTATTTTAGTGCTTGTTTTTTTTTTTTTTTCTCTCCTGATTTGCTTCAGGGACCCTGTTCTTTTAAGGCTTACAAATGACACTGGCTAAACCAGCTGAAAATTAGGCCCTCATCAACCAGAACCAGCTCACCAAGCTGTTGTTCCCCTCGCTGTCATCTCCCTTTCTCCACAGCACAACACTTCACCCACGACAGCAGCCGCAGGAGGTTCGGAGGCAAGGCAAAACCTTCCCCTAAAAATACCCCCTTGTTTTCTTTTTCCTTACATCCATGACAACACGCGGTGTATTTTATTTTTTTTATGCTTAACGAGGGGGATTTTCCGCTGGGAAAACGCCTGGAAGGACGCGGCCGGCAGAGCAGCCCCGGAGCGCCGGGCCGAGGCTGCCACCTCCCGGCTGCCCGCCCGCTGCCGCCGCGGGGCCGGGGCTGCACACACCGCCCCTCGCAGGAAAAACGGCCGTAAAACGCTCGTTTGGAGCTCGAAAAGGAAATTAGTTTGATCCTGCTGAAGCCCGTCGTGGTTAATTATCGAAACACCCACAATGTGATGTCCTGCTATAGTCCCTCTGACTTACAGAAAGGGTTAAGGATGCAGTTGGAATTATGCGTCAGCTTGCGCTATGTCTGGGATAAAAATGCTTCAGTGTGTAGAGGCAATATTCTGATATGAGAAATCAATTCTAAACGAGAAATCCAAATAAGCGGACTGTGACACACCAGCCCCAGGAACCAAATTTGTGAAAATGCACTAGCGAAGTTACTTCCACTTATATTTCATCTGCTTCTTGACCACTTTATCAGTGAAAATGTACCCTTTGCTTTCATTCTAATAGAAGTGTTTCAAAAAGTCATCTGTTACTGTAAGTGTGGAGGGGAGAGTAACTGAACAAAACTCTCCCTTGAGGACAGCAAAAATTCTGCTTTGACTGAAATCAGTACCAGGCCTTTCACATCAGGAAAGTGCAGTCAAAAAGAAAAGAGGGAAAGCACAAAATTAGACAAGCAGACCTCCCACCATCAAGCCAGAGCAATCTTCAAAAGAGATTTTTTTTTTTTTTTTTCCTGCCTGTCTTCCCTGGAAATTTTGGCTGGGACTGAGCTGAGCCAGAGGCTCCAGAAACACCAGGTTGTGCTGCAGTAATGGCAATGTACTGGGTGAACCCACTTTAGTCCTGTGCTGTGCTTTCCAGCACAGCATAAAGCAGCCACCCTTGTGAGTCCTATGGAGCACATAAAATAAATTCCCCAAGGGAGAAGATAATTTTACCTGTATACACTTTTTTTTTTTTTTTTTTTTTTTTTTTAAGAATGCGTGATATTCTAAGGGAATAAAACTGTCTTGAGAAGCTCAGTCCTCTTTGTCAGAAGCAGCAGTGCTGCTGGCAGGCAAGCTTAGGCAGGACCACAGTTGCTGGAGTTTCAGAGGAGCACCAGGCAGAGCTTGTTTTTTCTGGTTAACATGGAGCTTGAGTTGTTGCTGGTAAACATCTGGCTGTTTTGTGCTGCTTCCAATATCACAAAGCAGCCCTAGGCCTCAGCTCACCGGCTGGGTTAAATCAAGCAGGCAGATCCTCTGTTTTCAGAGCAGCACTAGGCATCAGGAGCAGATTGGTGACTCTGGCACAATATCTATTAATAAATAAAAGCATCAGGCTTTGCATTTGAATAGGCCCTTTTCTTTGGCAGATCTCAAAGTAATTTCTAAAGAGAGGCAAACGTTGTTACCTCCATTATGGGGCTGGGTTATATGACAAGCTCACAGTTGGGGACTGGGCAAGATCTTGGCTCTACAAAAAGCAACAGCTGCTCTCCTTGGTTAAATGCCACACACCAGAAGTCCCGAAAGTTGTCATGTCCTGGCCAAGCGCACAAAGCTCCTTAGCCAGATGGGCAAGAGCAAGCACTGGAAAGCTGGTCCCGTTACCCAGTCAGTTCTTGAGGTAACTAAAACTTCACAAAAGACTTGTCCAGAATTGCAGTCAAGCAGAGATATTTTTTGACACAACCTGCCTTTTGTTTAGTTTCTCTTGCTTCCTTGTGCTCAGTTTTGAAATAGTCCTCACCTTTCTGTAGGCAGGAATCCAAACTGACCTGCTGCAGGGAATAAATACTCTTTTATTTGAAAATGTCCTATTGGGGAAGTTTTGAACCTGTTTCGTGGGTTTTCTACATGCTTTTGGATACTTTTAAAACTCCTGAAAACATGGCATCCTTGCAGAAAGACCACCCTGCAGGTAACCTGCTTCAATGCATGCTTCCTCTGTAAATGTCATATATAAACACCATAGATGATGTTTCAGGTATTGGGTGATATTATATGTTAAATGAAGGGCTCATCACAGTCATTTCTGATCCTTAGTCATGATGTCAAGCCAGCATCTCTCCCAGATCCCTTTGCAAAATATAAATAAAATGTATTTCTAGTTCACAGTTCATTGAATTACTTTGACACATACACATTAACTTGGTCTTTTAGCCAGCGAGCCAGAGCAATGCAAACTATGGTTTGCAAACCACAGCACAGGGTAATATGCACCTTTACAGTCAAAAAGAAGAAAGCTGCTTCCCAGCACAGGGGTAGTTCAGAAGTCACACACACACAGCACAAATGTGTGCACACAAAGAAAACAGGCTCCTGCTGTTGGGTACTGGCATTTGTTACCATCTGACAGCTGCTCTGAACCAGATGGGAAACAGCCATTCCAGTTCTGCTCTAAGCCACATCCCAACACCAGCATCACCGCAGGCTCCCAGGCTGGCATCTCAACTGCAAGGCAGAAGGGCAAGTGGGCAAAGGAGCCAAACCCTCCCGCCCCTCGCTGCCAAAGCCATCCCTTCAGGAACGGACTGAGGCGTATTTGGTGTGGAGAGAAGCAGGGAGCAGCGGACTTTCGGATGCTGCACTTAGAAAGCTCTGGTCACATTCGTTCTGTACACAAGGAATGTCTAGGTCCAGTGTTGACAATTTGGCAGCAATTGAAAGCTGTTGAGTTAGCTCAGATGTGATAAACAGAAGAAAAAAAAGTAACAAGTCATCACCAAAAGCAGTAGTTTCCAACCATGAGCCAAGCCTTCTTAGTGAGGCATGACAGCATTAAAGATAAGATATAGAAGAGAGAGCAGAGGTACTGCTGAGACTGAAGAACAGAAGAGAGACAACTGTTAAGTTTATGATGTTTCTTCTTTATTTTCTTTTTCACTCCCAGGTTCACATCTCAGAGAAAAAGAACGTGCTGCTTGGTAGTAAGGGAGTATAGTGCTATAGATCTCAGAAGGCAGGGACATGGAGGAGTCATGGGTCATAGAATGACGGAGGAAAAGAGGAAAAGATAGTACAATGGCAAGGAAAAGCTACAGCTATAAGGTGTGCCTAAGACAGGTTGGGCATTACTGCTGTAAAAAAACAACCAAACAAAAGTATTAATCTGAAGCATTTCTGTATTTAGAGTAGTATAACCAGACAAATCCAAAACATTCTTATTAACACATGGATCTGGATTCAGTTCCACGCAAAGTCCAGTGAAATATTCATCAAAAGAAAAAAAAAAATTCTCAGCCCTTAAAAATAAGTACTGGCAGTTACTTCCCCCAAATTATACCATTCTGGTACCCTGCACAAAAGTAAACTGTAATGTGAGCATATATAAAAAAATCCTACTTAAACAGAGGTTTAAAACATAAAAAGTGTTCACTTCTATAATTTATATGTAGATCAGCAACTTGATGCTCGTTAAAAAAAAAATATGTTTTATAAACAAATATGCTTCCCTCGGTCCATCAAGTTTCTGATTGTCCCAAGCTCATCAAAGCAAAAAAGGAAAAGCCCATCTCTTTCCCTCTTGTTCAAATTCAATAATGTTATTAGACTTCCAAGACCCTTTTGGTGTTCCAGTTCCACTAGATAATAGACATCTTGTAGTTTTGCTTAGTCCAAATCTGTGTCTGTTTTATGTCTTAACAGCTACAAAAGGCATCAGATTTTGCCTGGGATTTCTATCTTTCACAAATACTCTGGGAAAATCATAAAAAAAATGGGTGTTAATTGTTTGTTTCCTGGACTCTTATTATTTTTACTGAGCATCTTCATACTCCTTCGGGAATAGCTGCTTTACATTCCGTGTCAGGCTTACCAGTGCTGTAGCATTGGTGTCCCGTTTGTCTGGTCAGCAGTTCCAGCCTGATACAAACATTAGCTATTGGCCTTGCCCATGTACTAAAAATGATTTTATTATTTGCAAGTTAATCATCATTTACCTGTAGGATCAGATGCAAGCCCATAAATTCAAGGGGATTGTATTTCATTGGCTTTGGGGTTAGTCTTGTGTCCACAGTTCCTCTGTTGAAACTTCCATCCAGATTCTGTGCTATTAAATGCCTGAGCTGTTTACAGTTCACATATTCTAGTCAACTCCCTTTAATAACTTACATCCAATGTGGGCCGTGTCTAGACTTGAAAAACCTGCATGCAAGGATAATTGTGGTAATTAAACATATAAAGAGAAAGGCTGCTAGTTCAGTTTAGCTATTTTTGCTTTTCTGGAGTCCCAGGACTCATCTCAGCAGATAAAGAGGTGAGTAAAGCTCTCCTCCTACATAAGCAAAGCAAAAACCAGCAAGCTCCAGTGGCCTACTACAAACATCTGTCCTTAGATAGGTGTCCTCCCAACTGCTTTAGGCATCTGTTGTAGGATGGGATGACTACGGAGGGAGTCTCCAGATCTGTATTTTTTTCACTGACTGCAGAAAGAGCCGTGATGACCAGCCTGACTTCATGATGGCCAACAATGGATTAAATGGATCCCATCCGCTGGATCTAGAGATGTTCTTCAGTGCTACACGTGACATGGCTTCCAATACGAGTAAATACTTCAGTCAGGCAAAATATCTTTTTTTTTCTTTCATAATGATGGAGTATCATCTTGAATTCATTTCTGAAAAGGAAAACCTAAAATAAATGTTCTCCACTGGGAAGCAGTGCTGCCTTCCTTACATAATGTATGATTCAAATGACAGTCTGCTGAGAAGGATTAACATGCAGATGGAGGCGCACTGCATGCAGAAGAACAAACCACATTAGCTCATCATCATCTAACACTGGCAGGAACATGCTGCACATGTATGAAGAGATGAATACATTAACCTACTTGTATGCACACAGGCACACAAACCATGATTATACAAGGACAAATGATATCACCCTCAATATGCAAACATATACACAAACTTGCATATGGCCCAGACAGGAATGAACAATTAAAATAAATGGCCTGAATGCATAGTCATACAAACAGAAGACACATTAAAAAGTAACAATCTGTAGTTGTTTCAAATGCTGGTAACTAAAGAAACTATCCTCAGACACAGATATTAGCCAGTGACAATTTCTCTGCCCGGGTGACTGATGTGGCAACAGTTTGGGTCTCAGCAGGTGGAATCAGAAAGGAGAAATCAACGAATAGCATAAGAAAACGCACTTGTCGAAGGTATCACTCTGATGTGTATCAGACATGACAGCCATGCACTGACCGAAAACCTTGGGAGGCTTCTTCTGCCTCAGAAGTCATAAGAGCAAAGAAGGCACCTGGGATGGTGGCTCTGGCAGGGTGGAGGCACCAAGCAAGCTTCCCTGGGATTGCTGGGTCACAGGGCTTGTGACAGGTATGGAAATTATTACTGGCACAGCTGGAGCTGCCAGATACAGGGACTAGAGACACCAAGTATCAGCCAGAAAAAAAAAAAAAAAAAATTAGCTGTGATAATACACCCACAACTTCTGGGGCAGGTGCAGGTGTTGGGTCCCTCTGCATCATTCTCCGCTGCTGGGGGAAACTTGGCTCTCACAGCCCAGCAAGAGGAGGGGCATGGGCAATAAAATCAGGGGTAATAAAATCAGAAAGTGAAGCTGCGCACAGCAATCTCTGCTGCTGACTGGCTTTGCACACGAGGAGGAGCAGGTGGTAGAGCTGCCGTGCTCTGCAGAAGGATGTTCTCCCTGGGGCAGTACCGCTGCAGGGAATGTAGCAGGGGCCCTGAGGGGCATCCCTGAAGCTGCAGGAAAAGACCACATTGGTCTGAGAAGATGGGTGATCGTGGTAAGCTGTATTCATGCAAAATTATTGTATTCAAGAATTAGATGCAAAGAAAGTGCTGTGAGCCAGTGTTAGTTCAGCTATTCGAGGGTGATGAAAAACTGGCCCATGTTGCCCAGAGAGGTGGTATATGCCCCATCCCTGGAAACCTTCAAGGCCAGCCTGGACAGGGCTCTGAGCAACCTGATCTGGGTGAAGATGTCCCTGCTGATTTCAGGGGAGTTGGACTCGATTGCCTTTGAAGGTCACTTCCAACCCAGACTATTCCATGATTCTATATGGAAAAACACCTGAATCCCACAAAATAACCGTAGATGGGATTTCTAGGACCAGAACAAGGAAGACTTAAGGGGATATATCAAAGAAAAGTGACAGATGTTTGTGGCCTGAAAAACAATGGCGAAGTAATATTTTCCACATCAATAATAAAAACCTTTTGCTCCGTGCTTTTACCTGAGCAGATCAATAAAGGTTACAAATGTTCCGGATAAAGCAATATATTCTAGCTTAAGTTGACTGTTCAAAATGCCAAGAATTTAGGCAGAGAGCCAAGTTTAATACAAATGAAATAGAAGCCATGGTTCGACTAAATCATTCTTTTGGATTTCTAGACAACATTATAAAGTGTTAGTGGCTACAATAAAGAGCACGTCAAGGGCATGATTCATGGGTGTTTCACTCCAGTTGTACACTGCCTGAACACCGCTGGACTCAATAAACACCACAGTGAATCAGACATGAAATCTGTCAAAGGAAAGGAAACACAAAATGCAATGATCTTTATCACTAATCTGACTATTATCGCAGTACACAGATTCCCAAATAGTGATGAAGGACCTTTGTGTCAAGCACATGATTGCCAGTCTTGAGATTTGATTGCAATTTTTGTCTTCCTTGTCATTCTCCCTTAAGCTCCCTGATTCTAGAGTCATATGGTTAAATAAAAACTGGTAGGCTTGTGGTGGTGTTTTTAAAAGGGCCTCTCTGGCCCTCATAGGGCTGCCGGCAAAATCTGAGTAATAAAGTTCAGAACTGCAAGAGACAAATAAAAAGACACCATGGTTTTGTTTTCACTGCTTTCAAATGTTCCTGATTTTAAGCTACTGTAATCCTAGAGGCCTTGATACATCACCTTGTAGAGCCTGGAGCACCCAGTGGCCTGGCATGTATGTGGTCAAGATTTAATATTTCAGAGTTAGATATTGCCTGTTAGACTCCAAAACAGTTAAAGTTAAGGGAGCATGACTTAAATAAAAGTAACAGAGGTCAACATGGAAAATAACAAGACAAACCAGTAGCACAGATCTACCTAAACGATTTAAGACCTCACTTTGCTGTATTTATTGCTGAGGCCATTAACCACTATGGCCAACTACAAAAACTAATGAGACCATTAAGGGGAAAACTAAGGAAAGACAGAGACAACTTGACTTTTTTTTTGTAGCCTACTGCTTGTAACTAGATTGTTAAATTGTTAACATTGCCATTTAGTACGCATTTACCGGATTTGGGTAACCTCATTGTCTGGACTTTGGAGCTATTAATACAATGTAATGGAGGGATCTCCTAGTTAACACAGCAGATAGCTCAGTCTACTGGGAAGAAATAAGAGCTTGATTCTCTTGATAAGAATTGTGCTAAAGGCCATGATTCCCATGTTGAAAGAAATTATAGGAAATGTTTGGCTAATTAAATTCAGAACAGTGAGCTATCAACAGACAGTTTTGGAAGTCGCTTGTTGCTGAGTTGAAAACACATTTGACAAAAAGTTGTCATCAGCACTGATTCACGGTGCCATCTGCAGCTTGTGACCAGTCCTTTTGCTCATATCATATTCATCCTCTGTTCTGCGATATCTTGAAACAGTTCAATGCAAATCATAGTTTCCAAGATGGGTTCATGCCTAGCGGCTTTTCAGTAATATTGTTTGAAAGAGGTCTGCTTGGGACACCAGCAGCCTGGGGCCCTGAAGAATGGATGGAGGTTCTGCAAGTGCTTTAAGAGCCTGGTGACCTGGCAAAATGGGTACCATAGAGAGTAAGCCCTGACCTACTGTTGATTCTGATCCAGCAGGTTTTTTTCTAATTGTTGCATTCAGTTACACAACCAGAGACCTGTTTGGTGCAAACGCTGTACACTTAGTGCACACGTTTCTAGGTGTGTGTGAATCAGAGCATCAGTATTCTCACATGAGGCTAGATATCCATTTTAAAGTCTCATATATTTTTCAGATTAATTTTAAAGCAAATCTTCAGTCCAAGAATGTATGCTTCGGTGAGATTTATTTTGCACTCACTGGCAGCAAGAAGTGACAGTAAGTAGTTCTGTGTTGGGTTTGTTCTTTCGTTAGTTGTTAGCCGCAAGGTTTGGAAAGGTTACAGTGGAGCTTCCAAATCATCAGGTATGTAATGACTCTTTTTCAACAAAGCAAAAATGGGGGCTTGTGCTGCAAAGATAATATCATCATAGAGATATAATCATGACAGAAGAACTTAACACAAAAATGTGGAGTTGAAAAGTGAAGGAGCAGGCATGGACCTGTGGTAGACCTTCTCTAGCACATCCAGGTGTGCATTCTAGCTCAGAAGGCTTCAACTTAGGTGGCTGCTCACCAGTGTAGCTAGTAGTGTACAACAGAGCTGGGTGATGCTGGAAGCTGTGCAGCTCTATGTTCCTCCAGGCAGCTAAATTCATCAGTCTTATTCTGGTCATTAGGGGAGTACAATGTGCCTAATAAAAACAAAATCTTGCCTATACAATTTTAACCCCATTTGGAACAGGCCTGTTCCTTCAGCAAGGTAGTTCTGATCTTTCTGGTGGGTCCAGTCAGAAAAACTTCCTCTATGAGTTTATGGATTGCCAACGGGAAAGCTATTAGAATAGGAGTAACATGACTTGGTGGCTTTCCATGTTGGAGACAACCAAAGTTCCCTGCCCTTTTTTGAGTATACCAGTGAGAAAGATCTAGCACCTTCCAGCAGTGAATGCAGTGAAATCTATCAGATACATTCACACTGCAGCTACAATTTTTTTGAGAAGTGAGTCCCAAATTCTTGTATCCTCTATGGCAGGTAGGAAGAATAACAATACCAGGCTCTGTCACTCAGAAGACATCCTCCCTGGACCTCCTCTACAGTGAGTTTTTACTTTTGGTCCTTGAGCTGCAGAGAAGATAAGAGGTGACAGGAGCAGCTATCACTTTCGGTTGACAGTGCTTTGCCAGGTCAGCGCCTTCCAGCTCACGGGGAAGCACTCAGGCTCTGCTGGTGCCGTGGGCGAAGTCAAGGCTCTTTGCTGTCTCATTCCATCTCTTCACTAGAGCAGGGTTCAGCTACTCTGGTGGAGATTTTGCTGTGTCTGGATCACTGTTCGCATACTTTTAAGGGTACTGGTACCTCCAGGTGTCAGTGGGAACTGTAGAACAAAGGGAGTACATCTCATTAAAATTGTGCCACGGTTGTGTTACAAGAGTCAACAACGTGATCATGGTTTCTGGGACACGTACATTGTATTTTTAACTTCTGTTACACACAACCCAGTGTTGTTTTGCTGTTGACACAGTTGGCAGACCTTCACAAAGTGTTGTGCAAAATGGAAAGCTTATGACAAAATTTCTCTGTTCACAAGGCTTGCAAAGGAACACTTTGCTTCTGTGTTTCATTAAAAGTCAAAGGTCCATAAAGTCATCCATATAGCTGGGATAAGCCTCATGTACTTTAGAGACAAGAGCAGGAGAAGTTTTGAGAAGGACCATTTTGTGAGGTACTTACCAGCTGCATCCCCATAGCTGACTGAGGAGGAACAGGCTGTTGATCTTTAATGCTCCAGAGTTTGTAAATTTGTAGGTGTCCGTTATGGTCAGTTACCTTCTTCTGGTCAATGTAGTAGAGATTCACAGCCTTCAATCTCTCCAGAAAAAAAAAAAAAAAAAGTATTTCTAGGCCAGCTGTGGTCTACAATTTTACATTTTGTAGCATTCAATAGGTAAATAGCAAAAAAAGTAGCCTTCTTCAGACCTCAACCCATTTTCATAAAGCAACAACATCAATGTTACTTATTACCTTCAGAAAGCTGTTTCAGGTTAACAGGTAACAGACTTTTACATTCAGTTAGAAAAACTACAGTTTTTCAGCAGTGCTACACATGTGGACTCCTGGCAAATGTGGTCCTCACTTCACTCTGGGCAGAGTAACCTTTTATCAGCTCACTTCCAGTGGATATGTAGCACCTATGTTTAAAACTCATTTTTTATCTTTCAAGCATGGCTGTATAGTAACCGGGTAAATCCGGGTCTGCTCGTCTTCTTAAAGAGCCAAGATTCCTTTTTCCAAGCAATTAAGTGTCACTTAGCAGTCAAGATGTTTTTTCTGCTACACAATATCCTCTGCTGCCTTCCTGATCATCTCCTTCCTACTGCAAATATTGATTATGTGGAGTTGAGGAAAATCCATAGTTAAATGTTTTATTTACATCTAAACAGGAGCCTTGGAGCTCCTAAATTAGGTGCCCATGTCTGCAGGCTGTCCTTCCTAGGCAGCCTGCCAGGAGGAGAAAGGGTCAACTGGAGCACAATGCTGAACTTTCCTTCTGAAATGCTGGCTGTACTACCTGCACCAAACAGCCCCTCCACCAAAAAAAGGTATTTTTAAGAAAGGGGATGCGAAGCCAAATAGCCTCAAGAATCACCACCAGGATTCAGTATTGCTATTGTTATTTATTTTTTTTTTTACCCTGGAAACAAAGTTTCAGCTAAATCAAAATATTCACCAGCAACTTTTTCATTTCATTGGAATTGTAAATTAAAAAGCTAGCTGCAAATTAATTTCTGCAGTGTTCAAACAATTCACTGTTATAATTTCAGCTTTTCTGCTTCATAAAACATGCATCCTCAAATGTTACACTGTGATCAGTTAACTAGAATATAGGAATTCCTGCGGAACAGGACTTCCCTTTTCCAGCCTGCTTTAGAGCTGGCTCTGAAAATGTATAGGTTTGAGAGGAAATCTTTGCACAGATCCATCTCTCCAGAAGGCACTTTTTCAGGGAACCTTATGTAAATAAAGCTAATATCTACTAGGCAGTCCCAGAACTGAAAACAGAGAAAAAAAGACCTGGAAGATGGTATATAATAATATGCTTTATGTATTTATGAAATTCTGGTTGCCATAATTTCACTGACTTTGGCTAGAGCAGGTTTAAACTATATCTGAGTGTATGCAGCCTGTACCTCATGCCCAGCTTTGGACAACTGAGCATCCTCCATGAGGCACTGAGCACTATCCTCAGGGATCCTTTGCAGGAAAAAGTTGTGGGCATCCTGGACCAAACATTAGGACCTGTCTGGTAGAAAATTCACCTTTGAAAACGCAGATGTTTCTTTGGAAAACTTAGGTAATGTAGCAAAGTTTTTAAATCTCCAGAAGAGGACAAACTCTAGCTGCTGCCTGTGTCTGTGACTGTCTTTTCGTTGCCCTGTGAGGGAGTTATTGTGCATCTCAGCACATCTGCCACGCTGCACCCTTCCCTGATGCCTTTGCTAGAGGCACAGGGCTCTCTGGTGTCCCCTGGTCCCGCCTGAGCCACTCAGAGATGCTACAGGAAATGAGAATAAGGCCTGATGCTAAACATTTCTGGTCAACACCTGGATCATGCAGATGCATCTGACACATTTCAGGAGTCACTGGAAACAGGCAATAACTTTCTTAACTGAGGCTGAAGAGAGAAGAAAATCCAGGCTTTATTGTTAGGAAAGGTTTATATTGTGGGGGTTGGGGAGGGTGGCTTATAAATGAATGGCTGCTCTCTCAGAAACCATTAAATTGTTGTAGAAAGCTGCTGGCAGCACTGTGTACTGAGATGGATAAAAATCAGAGTCACAGCTGGGGTGTGTTATAAAGAATTAAATTACAAAATCTCTGACTACCAATGACAGAATTTTTATTGGCTTGTCAATGGAAAAAAAAATAATGTTATTGCTGTAGAATTAATGTTGTTTTAATTAGAAATAATGCTTTAATTAAAAATTATGATTAATTTATTATTGTAAAGGTGCCATGGTTGTTATACTCCATTAAAATATTTAGATTTGAAAGTGAATAATATTATAATAATACTCGGGTTTTACCTTTTATCATTAGATCTTATTAGTGTGACCCATTGTGAATCGAATGATCTTACAAAAGGCTTTGGAAGTGTTTATGAAACATTAATGAGTTCTGTCCACAACCCCTGGGGGCAAAAATGTGCTCTTCTAACAATTTAACAGTTGGATAAGCTAAGGCAGGTGGTTTACTCAAATTATTAGAGGTCAACACAGAAAAATAACACCTCTTGCATCCCAAATGCTCTTGTCCTCAATGAACAGCTTCCAAGCTCTTTCTGTGTGTATTTACTTTATTTAATTACAGTTTAAAAGACTCTTCTAAAAGGCTGCTGCCATAGCTGCAGGCAAGGTATTATCTGGAAAAATACACAATCATACCCTGATTAAATATGGATACATTCAAACAGACAAAATACTAGGCAGATGTCACAGTTCTGTAAGAAGTTCATCTTCAGAGCCACTGGATGTGGGACATCAGTTTTAAAGTGGAAAGGTGAATTAGCCAGTGGTAAAAGAAACTTCAGTTCCACAACCACCTCCTTATTTAATCTTGTATTCCTCCTTTTGTTGTTTGTATTAAAAAAAAAAATCACCATGTTAATGGAAAAGAATAGTCTGTCACCCAAGCTTAAATAGGAGGGTGTTAGTGATTAGTCTGCTGCCCAATCGATTGCATCTGGAATCTGATTATAAATCAGAGCCATGGGCAGTTATCCCATTTTGCTCTTATACAACAATATGAGTAGAAAAGCTCTCAGATTATTATTTTTTAATAAATAGGAAGAGGCAGAGCATGTGGATGCCTGTGTATTTATCTAACTAGAAGAAACCCTCCCCGAGGAGCAGCTCATCAGAGCACTGTCAATCACGACAGGGAGGCAGAGGGGTTGTGGTGGTGGAATCGTAGAGAGTCCTCTTCTGAGTGACACCACTGGTCCTCCTGGATTTTCTGAGAGCATTCATGTGCCTGGCAGCTTGTTTAATGGTTTATAAAACCACCCTGACAGAAGTTTAAAGTCTCTTCCAATCTGTAAATGAAGATATACCTTTGGAGCCACTATTTAAGCTCAGCTAACAAGCCACATTGCTATCGGCCAGTTTATAAATGTGCTGAAGAGCCTTTTGGCATGCAGGAGTGATGACATTTCTGAAAGATTGTCACAACATTAGTTATTTAATACTGTACTGAAGTCAAAGACACTTGCCTGTGCAGGGACCTGCTTTTATCACAGATCCAGCATACTAAGTACTGAGTGTTGGCTGGATTGCTCACAGTTGAAAGTAAGAATTAATTTATACTTCAGGCACTAAAGTAAGAGTCTAGAAAGAAAATCTTGCCGATATTTTGTTGAATATTCAGTCGTAGATGCTAAGCCTAGAACATAACCAGCAAGTGATTAAAAAGATAAATACTGTTCAATTATAGTCTCAGTAGTTATGTTTTCTCGTTATTTTTAAATCTACCTTAGGAGTAAAGATACATGTCATGATTTTTAAAACACAGTTCAATTAAACATGAATTGATTAATTTTAATCTTCAAGAAGCTTTAGGTAATTGTTTGGAAAAGATGAAATAAACATGTAAAATATCTAGACGTTTGCAATCACTGCAGTCCTCTGGGAAGCAAGAATCAACATTCATATCTATGTTGGACAGAACAGACTAATAAACGAAACCAATCTGAAAGGTTCATTTGTTCTCTAAAGTAAGTCTGCACAGCAACTAAGCTTTTTATCCGGAAGGTGTTGTGGTCCATTTAGTAGATGGATAGCTGCTTATTTTCTAATCACGATACGTCTTTACTACTTTTTACTGCACATGGTTCTGCAGAACCATCATAGACACCTACAGGGACACCCAACAACAGCTGCTGCTTGTGATGCAGGAGGTGCAGCCTTGTCTGACAGATTACACAGACACAATCCATGAGTCAGGGAGCAGCAAACTTGACTTGTCCATGCAGACAAAACACATTTCAGTCTTTAAAAAAACTGCATCTTTGAGTTTGAGATTTGATGACATCCCAAAGAGTCAGAAAACACAGGAGCTAATGCTGCAGTTCGGATACTCACATTTCAGAGTGGGACTGCCAGTTTGCTTATCTCCCCTCAGCTAATTCTGGCTCCTTCAGTCAAAGGTAGATCTTACACGATATACTCATGTATAACAAAGGAAGCCAGACTGACTGCGTGATAGGTAAACTAACAGGTTTACCTATCGGATTAGCAATCAAAATGAATACTGTAGAAGAGCAGCCTCCAGAAATATCCTGAAGGCATGGCAGGATTGTTTTTTTCCTGGGCACAATACAATTACATAATACCACAGTAAGAAAGACAATTGTTGTATCAAAATTATCCTGGCAGCTGTAGATTTGCTACAGTAGCTTTATTAAGGCAATCAGAAAATGATACACGAAGTCACCTTGAAAGCCCATAGCCCAATTTGGCCATGGCTTTAATCTCGTTGACATCAAAGGAGTCAGTCAGTGAATTGTGTCTGCTCCATCACTCTCACCGGATCAGGAGAAGGGAGAAGCAAAAGACATAGGGTATCTTGGAAGACACAATATTTTGTTTTCAGGATAAAATCAACTAACATGCCCAAATCTCATAAACTTTCTGTGGATTTGCTGTTCCTCGGAGCTTGTTACTTTTAAAGTAGTACAAAAGTCCTTAACTGACCTGAAAATCTGAAAATCTTATGCTCGACTTCCGCTAACCAAAGAATGCCTTTTTGCTGCTCTGTGGTTAAAAAAGAAGGGAATGGGAATGGGTGTAGAAATAAATGAATGCAGGAAAGCTAGGAAATGAGAATATCTCACAAAGCAGTTCAGTTTACAGGAAAAACACAAGTTTAGCAGAGATCATAAATGCATAAAGCATTTTAGACAAAGCCATAAGGCCCAGCAAATCATTTTGTTATAGGTGGAAAATCTTCGATTCTCACAAAGAAAGCAAAGTTGGCCCTGAGCATACCATAAACTAATGGATTTTAAATCCACACTTTCGATAGAAGGAAACTTCTTCCCAAATTGTTCTTTTTAGCATTGCAAAACCTGGCTGAGGTAGCCTATTGCAACAAAACAAAAAATCCTCAGAGGTGAACTCAAGCAATTGAGACATCTGTGACAAAGTGCACAAAAGCGTGAGAAAGCCCCACTTGTGCAAACAGTAATGTGAGGGACCTGAAGAGCTGGTTGAAATGGGGACAGGAAGGTGTTTGAGAACATAATGCCAGGACCTGCTGCTGCCATAGGAAAGTCCAAACAACATGCCAGTTCTGAGTTAAAAAGGCAATACACTATTAAAAAAATCTAAGACCGCATAGCAAGAATAAGAACAGAGATAGGAAAATAGATGATGTTTAAGAGGCAGTCAGGCGAAGCCTGAACGAAATAGTACCCAAGCAAGTTAAAAAAACCTCCCATGCAAGACCTTCTGATCCAGATACCTGAAAATCAGCCTGAAATTACATGAATGCAGTTGTGGCTAATGTAAAATGCTCAGTATTTTCAAGCAGTAAAGTGCTTATACTACAGGTTCATTATGCAGCAGATGAGTTTGATCACCCAAGTGCAGGTGGTCAGTTCATGTTTTCCAGCTTCTGTTGTGTTCAGTACTTTGTGTATGTATATCTCAAGTGCGGCCGTTTATAATTTCATCAAGCATAAGTCTTAGAAACCTTCTTCTGGTGCAGCACAGAACAGCTGTTTGACAGAATTAACATTATTACTTAAAAAAAGAAAACTAGTAAATGATATGCATATTCTTTTTATCACACTGTTTCCTGAAAAGTTTTCACCTAGATTAACTTCTTGGTGAGAACTAGCTGTTTACTGGACAAAATTTCATGTTTTTCAAAAAGCAGATTACGAGAAATCTAAAGCATAGTGCCGGAAATCTAAATAATCTTTTTTTTTCTTTTTTCTTTTTGTCTTGAAAACCCAAAACATTTCAGGATTGTCCCTGTGGTGCTGTGGTGGTTCATGAAAGCTGTAGCTGTCTCCAGTCCCCTCTGTTGCCTAAGTTTTCTAGCTGGACTGGATATCATATAACGAGTCCTACAGCCGGGAAGTCCTACAGCAGGTCAAGGGAGGAGCAGTTTGTTTAAGAAGCTCAAACAGCTGAAAGCTTTGGAGTATAAAGAATGCAGACTACTGCTCCCATGAGATGCTTGAGGTATCAAAACAAAACCATTTTCAACTGAAAACATGAGCTCCATTTTTCATCATAAGGCATAATTTTCATTAAGAAAAATAATTTCTGAGCAGCTCCAAAAGCAACAGTCCAGTGGCATACACAGTTCAATAGCTTATTAAAACTGAAGTGAGGAATTTGCATGTTATGAAATTGGGGCATGGCCAGGATATTCTCGGAAAAAAAAGAACCAAGGGACCTCTGCTAATCATCAACAGTCACAGATGCCAGTGATAACACCTCGTCCAAAACCTGTTACCTCCAAAGTCCTGCACCTCCCTAAGACCCTGTGAAGGAGGTAATCAGGAAGGATTCAAGGGAAACTTATTAACTAATAGATACCTATTTTTGCCAAAGCTTAGTAAAACTACTTTCTTTTGCCAACAAGCAAATGATTCAGCATGTATACCTCTTTTTCTGTCTGTATTAAGAGAGAACAGTCTTTCCTACATTTGATTGCTGGTATTATTAGAGATACTGAATCAACAGTCAAGATGCATATTAGCAGGAAAAGCATCCGACATTTTCAGCACAAACTGAAGCAACTTCCCCAAGTGCATATTTGAAAACCCAACTGAGTGCAGCACAGCAAGTCAAAGCACTTTAAGATTACTGAAAAGCTCTTGTACCCTCAACATCAAGTAGCCAGGGTTGTTTACCGCTGTGGAATTTATTGGCAGCCATGAACTTGCAAAGGCTCTCAGAAAGTGGGTACTACCTTAGGGTCATATTGTACCATCTTAATGAAGTTTTTCCAGCAAAATATTTGCTGCCCAATGACTCTAACAGTCAGGACCTTTTGTTTCTCTCAATGATTTTTAAGCACCCTCAGAGACTATGCGAGAGGCGGGATAAAAGGAAACTGCACGACCCTGAAGAACATCACCGAAAGTGGGTGACTGTCTCAAGAGCAATGTCCATCCCCGTGGGCTGGCACTCTGCCCAAGAGCTGCCTTCGTCAGGGAGGTACTCAGGACAGGGAACCAGGATGGACAAGCGGCCACGAAGCAGCCAGGGAGTCTGTCACTAATTACTACAACAGTCCTAATGTTTCAGCAGCACTGGGATGGAGAAAGGCTGACCGAGATATATTAAGGAAGGGTTAGATAACAAAGACGGTGGCTTGCCAAGAGTAGAAGCCCAATCCAAAGAGGAAAGCCTATAATAGCCAGTCAAATCTATATAATAGGTCAAAAGTCTGCAGGGAAATTCCCTCATTAAAGGATTATAGTTGCAGACCTGTCTGAAAGAGGGGAATATTTGAGGCTCCCTACATTGCCATTTGCTGTAAACTTCCTATTACATTTTCTGCCCATTCAAACTTTCAAGAGAGATTTTTTTTACAGAGGTTTGTACTTGCAGAAATAAAAAGCAAAAACAAAATGAGAAAGGGTGGGAGAAAAAAAAAAAAAAAGGTTAGAATGATCATTTCCGAGCTGTCTAGTGTTTGCTGAGTTGCATTTTTTTAAGCAAAATTTATAAAGAGATTATCACATTTATAGTTCATAGTGTTTAGGTCTATCTTTCTATATTTATTCTGCCTTGGACTCTAAAAGATCTGTTGGAGTCAGACTCCTTTCCTAAATATTTTCTGTCTTCATTTATTAATATTTCCAGTGTTCTTTCAGGTAAGAGAAAGTTCTAAAACACAACCCTCTCTTCCTCAGAAGCTACATTTGAAATGATATCTGCACACTATTCCCTAAATCCCACTTGTAAGCGTTCAGACCTTTAATTTAATTATTTGCTGATAGATGAGAAACACATCAAACCACACACTGTCTATGAGTTCATAAACTAGTGTTTGGTGTCTGCTTACACTGTGAGATTAAGACAGGCTTGCAGACAAGCATGAGGACATTGATCCTCATGCCATGCTCTCCAACCATGGATGGATGCTTTCCATATACATCCCTGCTTATTAGCCTCAAAGTACTTAGGTGTAGGGCAACCAATGTATAAGCTCTGGCCATAGACTGCTGCAGGGGACCTGACCCTTTCCATGCTCATCTGTTCGGGTCACTCAAGAGGGCACAGGTACCAAGGCAGTGACCAGACCCAAGCTTTCCTCCCCAGGTGTATCTGTCTGAGCCCACAGCAAAGCACATACCTGCTCATAAACAACATGGAGGCTGGGTTGAGCAAGGGCTTGAAACTAAAACAGCAAGTTAGACATGCCAGTGGTTCTTCTTCTACAGATGGCTGCAGCAGGGTATGGCACGTCACTCATCCATGCCCACCATTATTTCCCCAGGAAAGAGCAGGATTCTGTAAAATTCACTTTATTTGCAAATGTATACAAAGAAGATCAGTCAGGTACAGTAGAAAAAAGTATTACTTGGATGCAAACTGTGCTGCTTCTATCTGCCTACAATAACAATAAAAAATACAACACTTAGTTGAAATTGCTGACTCTCTAGTCCTTTGGTTTTAAAATATAATATTGATATTGACTTTAGATCTTGCCTGATTTACTTTAATTTGAGCCAGACCTCTACAGAAACCTGTTGCCTAGGTAACAAATGCTGTGCACCATAATAAGGCAAATTGCTGTTGAAATAAATAGTAATTATGGCTCTGGTTTCAAAAGTATTATCTTTCTCTTTATTTTAAACTATCCTTGGGTAAAGCTGTAAGCACCGTCTTTGTTCATTCGTATGGTCTCATTGTGCAGTGGCTGGGGGAAGGGAAAGCACACACTTGCCTCTGCATCTGCCCTCTGCTCCCCTAGCAGCTCTAATCACGTACGTATAGATATTTTCAAACAGTATTTATTTCCTCAAGGGTGCATCAATGCAAAGTGTAAGATTCCCGTTAGGAAAGAGCAGGGGTTGACGTTATTCCTGTTCAGCATCTCTTACAAGAATTGTTCACAGACGAGCGCTGTAAGTGAGCTTTGGTTTACTGAGGGCTCACAGCCCTTGCCATGCACCCTGCAGAGCCCTGTCCTCACCTGGGGCCTGGCGTACCCCTCCACATCCATCAAGCACAGGATTTGTTCAGCGCGTATGGCTCTTCATCTAACATTTTGGTGATTCACAGACAAGTATGAGCTCGAAGGAGTGAATAATGTCATGCCTAGCATTCATCTATTTGTACTCATAAAGTATTTGCACTGGACAAACAGATGTGGAAGGGAATACAGATGACTGCTTTCATTTTTTCCCTTCATCAGTTTTTGTTTTAGTGTGGCGGTCTCAGCTCTCCTAATGTACCATGACCAGCTGTAGTGCGGCTGCTCTGTGGGTACCCCGAATCGGCCATGACAGAACGGTGACTGTGGGGAGCACTTGTGCACATTTGTCCTGGGGCTCCTATCACAGCCCACCACAGCATACAGCTGAGCCAAAGTCACATCCCATGTGACTTTCTCCATGGAAAACTCTTGCCAAGTAGATACATGAGGAGTAAACTGCAGCAAAATCACAAGAGATTCTATAACCGCATGGCACATGGGAGTCATCAGTCGACACATCTGTGGGAAAGGGCTTCGCAGCCTCCCTGCTTAGACCTATCACCCACATGGTGGAAGAAGGATGCTCAGGTTATCACTCCACAAAACAGCTCCTATGCAATCTGCAGATAGGAACTGATGCTCTCCTTGTTTCCCTCTGCAGGGAGTGGGGTACAGAGGACAAACGTATTTGGCTGTAGAAGTCTGGAAGGAGTGACAGCAAGTCCATCACTAGATACACTTTCTATTGACACTGAATTTAATGGCTTGTAAGGAACTAACAAAGCTAAGCTGTGGTCCTTTCAGGCTGCTAGACCTCTGGAGTGGTGGCACTGTCTTTAAAACATTCTTCACCTTCCTTGTGATTTCCCTGGTGTTTCTACCTCTGTCATATGTTTGCTTCCCAGAGCTTTCAGGCATTCTGCCTGCTAAACTACCATAGATCCCAATTTAATAATATTGATGTGACAGCAGCCAGGGAAGTGAGAGGATATGAATAAAAGAAACGTTCAAAATGCCACGTTGCTCGTGTCTTCTTCCCATTAGGATGAGCTAAGCCCTGGGGTGAGGGTGGACTTGGCTTTGGGCAGAAGGGGTAAGGCCAGATCTCCTCTTGGCTTCTCCTGCAGTCTTGGAAGGAGCTGCAGCCCACAGGGACATCCCTTGCATCAGGTTTTTCCAGCATAGGTCAGATTTAGTCAAGGTTTCTTTCAAATGGGGCCAGGACTATATTGCGGGTATCCTTATATGCCTGTTCCTGGTAAGCTTTGCACACCTCTTTGGAAATTCAATAAGAGTTTCCAAAGTAAACTGACCTGAAGCAGCAGCAATTGTGGTGTAAGCTCTGGGACACTACCCAGGCAGTGGGTGCTTAGTCAGTCTTTAAAAGCTCCATGCTGAGAATAAAGGGATCATCCATGGAAAGTGAATATTCACCTACTCTGGCTACTTTTTGAGACTTCAGAAATATGCAGAGTATAGGTTCATTACTCCATTGAGAAAGAATGACATTTTCTAGAGCTATTAGCCCACAATATTTAATGAGCCCTGAAACTACTTGAAAAGTACATGTGTGTGCATGCATGCATGTATGTATGTACTGGAGGGTAGGGAGGCAGAGGGAATCAGAGACACCTTATCAGTAAGCACGATCTGTTTTTTACGGAGTTAGACACACACAATCTTATCTAATTATTCAGAACATTTAACATCACCTAACTCCAGATAAAAATCTCTTTCCTCCTCCCCTGCCCCCTCTTTGCTGAAACTTAATACACAGAGACTAATACGGCGCAAAACCGTCTCATAGAGCTTTAAGATGTAAGGCGACAACTCGTGACCTTTGCCATTGATTGCCAGCCAAGTTACATACGTCTCAGAGCCTCAGTGGGCCACCATTTTTCACCATGCTGACAGTGACATATGGCTCAGCCTATTGTTCTGCAGAAGTAACCTCAGCCTGGGCTGGTGGTGACGGGGGGCAGTTTGCAGGACTCTGTGCTGTGTTCCCTGGGAGATCTTGTTGTGCTGTGTACCCTGGATAATCCGTGGGGTTTGGGAGAGGCCACAGTCTTCAGGATGATGAGAGAGCTATTCCTTGGAACAGCTTTGGAAACCAGGAGTGCCAGCGTTGCCAGCTCAGAAAGGGTGAACGAACATCGTGCTTTGGGAAAGATCATTACATCTTGGATGAAAAAAA
>VWYH01008549.1:382640-404080 GCA_013399365.1 Pampusana beccarii | reverse complement strand
AAAAAAAAAAAAAGGAAGAAGGAAAGAAAAGAAAAGCCTTCCTTACCAGCACAGTGTGTTTGTGCAGTAAGATGCTATTTCTGAATCCTGTGCTCTCCAAACTGAGGGCTGTGGAGTCCCTCCTATGCACTTTAGCCAAAGGAAAGAAACTCTGAATCAGGCTGTTTACTCGGGTTTTGCTGCTCTCCCAGTGTGCTGGCCAAATTTGCCCGGTAGGCTTAGAAAAATAGCTAAAGGCCAAACAGACTGTCAGACAGCTACTCTTTATCATTTGGTGCCCACAACTGAATGGATACAATTGCAAGGATGCTTTGCATTTTGTGAAGCAGAAGCGCACACAGTCCAAGGAAATTGGTGCTCAATCTGACTTCTGCTGTGTAGGAAAGTTCTGAGCCTCCAATTACTATCTTCACAACAGTGACTGAGTTTCCTAACTGACTCCTGAAGTTCCAAATTAATGTCCTTCAAACCTCCATTTAATGCTTAGAGATAGATACACGCACACAAAGTCCTGCCTTTCGGCAGATTAGTATACCAGAACCACCTGTATTTTGGCAACACTGAACTGCTGGAGCACACATCTTTCTTTTAAATCCTAGTAACTTCACACCTAGCATCACAATAGTGTGGTCATTGCCCATCCTTTGAAATCTGACTTGATAACTAGGAATGAACTTAATCCCAAAGAAACCACACTGTGACGAAGATGCTGGTATACTGATTGATGTCCTGATTAAGTCTTTGCACCTATTTGGGATGGTAGAGGTACTTTCCTGTCAACTGAAGCAAAACTGCAAGAAAGCCATGTGCAGCCAGACCAACGGTCCAGTGCCACCAGTGTTGTCCCCAGCAGTGGCCACCTCTGACCTCCCAACTCTACCAACCGGCCTGCTGGGTCATCTAAATAAATGTACTCTCAGTTCTTCTCAGCTGAGGATGCACCTGATCGCATGCATAAAATATTCACAGGAGGCAGAGAGTGTCCTCCTACAGTCTATATGAAAGCTCTAAGTGCTGATCTTACAATGCCAAATATTTATGCAATGCTCAACAGGAGCAAAAGCAAAAGAGCAAAAGCAGCCAGAAACACCTTGGAAATGGGAGATCTGGAATCCCATCCCACCAGGCAGTGGAAGGGTTTCAGTGCCGAACCCTCTCCCCTCAGGTGAGACCCCAGACTGCCAAGCTACCAGAAAAAAAGAGAAGGAAAGCTCTCCAGATTGATTATGAGAAACGAGATGGGGGGAGCCCAGCTCCCAATTTAGCCAAGGTTTCCAGGCTTCCAGCCCATAGAGCAGCACCCCAGACATGGTACCTTCCTATCTTTTAGCATCCTAGGCTGCCAGGTTTGTCTCACATGCGACTCTATATTTTAAAATGTAAAAGCACATATGCTTCGGTAAAAGAATAAAAGCCTTAATTCTAAGTGCAAATATTTGTACTTCTGCTTCTAAGCACTATGGTATTTGATACTGCTCAAATTAAAGCCCCAAATGTTAATCTGAGGCTCTAGTAGCAGCAACATGAATACAAGCTTTCTTCTTAGTTTTTCCAGTGACCTTAACCATTCCCTCTAGAAACAAAAATTCTTCCCTAGGATGCTTCTGTGATTTCTGGCTCGTCAAATGAGTATTGCTGTGATAAATCCAGTAGGAACTCTCTTGTCACATGTAAAAAGACTGACCATTTCTCTTTCTTGTGTTTAGCCATTTATCATTGCAGAGTAAGGAGGAAGGGAGCTTGGTGGGGGTTTTTCTATTTTGGTCATTGGGAAAAAAAACATAATTATGAATTATTCTCGGTTTTGTTATTCATGTTAGTATTTTCAAACTCTAAAAATAGCTTAATTAGATTAGTCTCCCTAAGAGAGGATTCAAATAATTTAACAGTAGAGTAGCAATCAGAAGAATACAATAAAGGCTGTACCGTATCAGACAGATACATCCGTCCATCTCAGTATCTATCTGACAACAAGCTAACATCAGAGGCCTGTGAAAGGGTGTTGAAATAGGGTCAGCACCCAGTAACACCCCTTCAGCCTCCAACAATTTGCAGGTGCTGAGATTCAGTTTGTACATAGTAAACCTTGGTGGGTTTTTCCTCCTTTGGTTTTTCAGGAGAGAAAAGCCATGGATAAGACTGGGAAATACACTGAGGAAATGAGATAAATATCAGAACTCTGTTAAAGTCAATAGATTTACATTTGAATAAAGCTGGTACTAGAGAAAAAAATAAAGGTACATTTTAAAATAGACTACGGAAAGGCAGAAGAAATTGTCTTGACTGGAATCAACAGGATTGGGTCATGGTATTGTTTTATCCATCTTCAGGATGACTCCCAGCTTGAGAATGTAAACTTGAAGCAATCTATAGTTTTTCTACATGCTGTTGAACATCAGCAGTCTTCCACTTGATTTTATTTCTATGTATATGGGGTGTTTTTATCACATAAATAGTGAGATCTATAGCAGTACAATTTGCTTTTTCATTTCTGTTTGAAATCAAGCTAACACCTTCTGTATATAATGCACATCCCACCAAAAAAAAAAAAATACTGCCACTCATGTGCATTTAGATAGGGGTTATAGTAGAAAAGCCAAACCATCTCAAAGAAGGCAGTCAAATGATTTCTGCCTCCCCTGTACAGAGAGATGCACCAGTGGTAACACCCCTAACCAGGGTGCTGGACACTTCTGAAGAGGAGGTGTGATGGCCCCACTATGTGCACTCTCCATTCCCTACTCCCAGAAAGCAGGGAAACAATGAGCGTGCCTGGCTTGTGACTCAGCCTTGGGTGCCTTGCAGAAGTCCAGAGGGGCAGGCAAGAAGCCTGGCAGCCGCAGACGGGACAATCTGGAAAGTGGCCCAACAGTACTGGCTAGATCTCTGCCTACTCCTGTGCCGAGCATCTCGCAAGGATTATGTACAATCCACCTCCTTCTGATGATATGATTGGTTACCATCTTGCCCTTTCTCTTGAGAATTATCCAAAGCAGAACTATACCAACAAGAACAGATGATCATGTTAAGATAGATATGACAGAGAAATGCATATTTTTACTGTCACAAGACAAAATCAAACTGTGCTGTCCTCCTAAGACTCATTGTATGTGTGATAAAACTAAAAAAACATCCTGAGAAAGGAGAAGATTTGACTTCTGAATGTCTTGGTGATGGCATAATCCTAGGATACACCTCCACTATAATCACTGTCAGTGTTTCCAGTCCTGAGAGATGTTTCCAAGCCAGTTTTATCTTAGTTATGCTGAGTACTGACAACAACAGAGCTAAGAAGGCATGGATTATAACAGGTCAAAATGCTTAAGGCTTCTGGCAATTTTACAGTTCATAATGAAGCTCATTACAAGAAGGGCAGTTCCTTGTTGCCGAGAACACTGATCATTAAGTTGCGTTGTGTAAAACATGAAGCAGAGGTTCAGTCCTGGGTATAGCCATCCATCAACTGCTGTCTTCTGAAACCATTTCAAGAGTCTCAGCCCCGTTCCGAGAGAACGTGTTCAGACCACTGGAACACTGTCACACCTTGTACCTTCTCACATTTCCCTTGAGCAGTTCCAGACCGGCCATCCTTTTTCTCTGAGAAAAAGTTTATCTGTCAGAGCATCACAGTTCATTGGTGCAGCAGTGTTAGGGAGAATGTAATTATGTTCTTCAGAAAGAAAGAAAAATTCATACTTACAGTGACATTGCTTCAGGGAGTAAAACTTTAAACAAACCCTCCCTGTTTTAAGACTATAAATAACTCAAATCTCTAAACTTCTTATGCTATGACTGCCTGAAATAATTTTTGCTTATCTCCTGTATTTTTTAAAGTAAAAAGAGCTTTCATGAAAAGCAAGACAGGGTAGCCAGTAGCAAAGCCTTATCCATGAGCTTAATTGCATCCTTAGAGCTGAAATGTAATCAGAACTTTAGCTATACAGAAAGTCAATAAATAATAATGGTAGGATTAGATTACGTACCTACATAACATGGGTTTCTCTAGTCTTCACATTCAAATAAAGCTAAATTACTCAAGCAGCCATCTACTGAATACCATTTCCTTCATCAGAAAAAAAATAAGTGTGTATAAATATATACATTTTGGAATTATTTATAGTAAGCATAAAGGTAAATTCAAATGAAGAGACACTGGCATGTAAATGTGCTGATGACAATCCCTCTAGTCCAAAACTGTGTCTTACAACACCCTCTATGAACCTTTTTATGGAATACCTGTGTACAGGTCTCCTGGTGATATTTCAGAGGAACTCACTAAAAAAAGAGATTATTTTTAAAATGGTATGTCTTTCCTGTGATAAAGGAAAGATTGGATTCGGTAGTGAGCATAGTGGTGGCTCTTCATCCAAGTGTCTTGAAAGAGAAGACCTGCAGGTAGTTCTATCCAATTGTATAAAGCAGTTACAACTCATAGTGCATCATTTTATTCTGCACATGTTTTCCTGTGTTTTCTGGAGCACAAGTTAGAATGTATCATGGAAGATGTCAGTTATAAATGCATAATTATTACTTGGAACTTTTTTCTAAAACAGAACATCAAAATAGCAAGATCAGACTTGAGATGACAGTCAAGTCTCCTTGTTTATTTCAAGTAATAAAAAACCAGCTGATACTTAAGCTAATTTAAAAATGAGCAGTGATAAGCTCAAGGTATCTATCCTTCTCACATTTGCATCATCCTTGCAGAAAACAATACTCTTTTTAGGAAATCAGGAAAGTTTACTTGGCAGACAGCATATTTTCCTCTGGAAAACAGTTATTTTTATATGAAAAGGCAAGTCACAAAAAATTTCTAAATCGTTCCTCAAACCTCACTTTTAAAAAATTTTCTGTTTATTCAAATTTACAGACCTTCAGTTCTAAACTGAAGTATTGCAATGTATAACAAAAAACATACTGCCGACTTCCATGAAGCAAGATTATGAAATCTTTAATGCACTTCCAAAATTATTTCCAGCTCTCCGATTTCTCAAAAATACTGTTGAAAGCCTAGTTATTCATCAGGAAAAAATTTATTTGTTAACAAAGTCTGCAACAAACTATTTTTATGGTTGCCTAATCATGTAAGTCCTTACTGCTTCCATAAAAAATATTGTGCCTCTTCAAATACTTAATTACAGTTGTAAGATTCAAAATATTCTTGCAGTTATTACAGTTTGGTTGGGCTTTCACTTTTGCCTGCAGTGTTTTATTTATTTTCTTAGTTTCTTTCTCTATTTTTTGTCCTGTGAGGTTCTTTCTGGAATTTATGGTGTCATCCTGCCTCCAAACAGACTTTTACAGCATGTTACCCCTCTCTGAAGCATTATCCTAGTTTCTTCATTTGACGTGAAGTGTTGCATTAATCGATGTGTTTCTAAACTGTAGTGCTGGGAGTCAGCCTTGAGACAGCGCCTGCCCTAAGGAGAAATTAGCCCCACAAAGGCTGTTTTATTTATCGTGAAGCCTTGCAGCACAGCCATGCAGCCTCCAAGCACCCTGGACCAAACCTGCTTGTTGAGAGGTAAAGTGTTCCCCCGGGGGGAAGTGGTGAAGGTGAAAACTTGAAACCTTCTGAGGATGCTGCTAATGGCACCTCACTTCATCCTGCCTCTGAACTCAGACACCCAGAGCAGAGGTCCACACATCCACTTGCAGAGCTGCTGGGAAGTAAATACATACCGATTCTGAAAAATGCCAAAGGAAAGCTGAAGCCACAAGACAGCTGTGTACCATGTCTGATATCTGTTCTTTGAGAATCATTGCTGACTTATCTTTTTAATTTACGTTTTCCTGAGTTGGATCATTTTTTAAGACTTTGAGTTATGACCATCCTGCCACTTGTAGACTTCACACTTTGAGTGAGGAGTGCATTATGAGCTGAGTCCATCTCTCTTGAGGAGAATCACAGGACCAGCCAGGTTATGTCTCAGGTTTTCCCTTGGGTATCTCATATGCTGTAGACTTGTCCTTTTTCAAGTAAGTTTGTTTTCCATTTGAGTATGAGTCTATGATGGCTCTCAGGATGGGAATCAGCACCAACACTAACTTTCTAAGGCAGCTCTCCAGTTGTTGTCTGGGCTGCTGAGAGCACTCTAAAAGCGAAGTCAAAAGTAGGCAGAATGGTTGCTCTCCAGATGGATCCATCTCTCTTCATTGACTACAGACAGGATTTGACTAGTTTACATTACATACCAGGCTTTCATACTCTCGAAATTAGGTGCGGTGAATCTCATTTTCAGCAATTACAGGAGCTTGAGCTTTATGTTTTGAATTCTGAGGTGATGAGGTCTGTGAAAAGCAGCTCATCAACGAAATCCAGGGGTCTATGTCAGCTTAACAGCTCTGGTGGGTATAAACAGGAGGCAGATCCGAGCACCTGGTTCCTTCCAAGCCCCTTGTTCTGTACAGAGGTGTTGGCCAACACCTTTGGTCTTTACTCCAGGTTTTAATCCAAGCACACTCCGGGCAATCTTCTCGCTATAACTATTTCAAATACCGAGCACAGGAAGGATAGTAATAGCAGTGGTTTTGAATGGTTAGTAAAAATCTTCACCAAAATAGCCTATGAAGACACAGCAGTATAAACCAAAGCTCTTATTCAAATTTTAACCCTTAAGTCCACCTACACACACAAACAAAAAAATTCACTCTCCTTTGGAAGTACCTTGAGAATAATTAAATTATCTCACTGCAGACTAACAAGTAGACCATTTTTTTTTTTAACCTGGTATTTTGCAGTGAGGATGCTGACTAACCCAGTTGAAAGCTGATAGCCTGCCAGTACTTTCCCATAATTTCCCTTGAGGGAAAACAGATTCTCCCCAAATTGACTGAGAAAGCACAAGGGCTAGGAATTACACAGCCAGATACATGCAATATATTGTATAAACAACGACGAAACAACTGCGTACATGTGGGTGTGTAGTTCACACCCAGCTTGCATTAATTCATCTTTTGAGACCCAGGTGGTGAACTCTCAGACAAACTGTGAATGAAAACATACTCCAAAAGAAATCCGTGTATTTTCAAAATCTGAAATGTTTTATTACTATTAAGGAAAGTTTATTAGTTCAGAAAAGAATTGTTTTCATGGACTTCTAGGACTGACATTAAAACATGATGGAACTAGAAAAAGATTTTGGATATAGTGACAAGGATTATGTTCAAAAAGAGGCTGAGTTGATTAGGATTTGCCAGCTTGGAAAAGTGTCAATGAGAGGAAAATGTAAGAAGTACAAAGAAATGAAAGTATCACAGAGGAGAAAAAAAAAAGTTCTGTATTTCCAAAAACACAGGTGAAGAGATCAAACAAAATTGAAAGACGGCAGGATTAAAAAAATGCAGGAGGAAGTGTTGGAGGTTTTTTCCACACATGTTCTAGTTAAATGGTGGAACTCATTGACAGAAAACACTGAAGGTCAGAACTATATATGAGTACAAAATGTGACAGGAAAAATTGATGGAAGAACTGTCCATCAAGAGCAAGAAAACAAAAGCCTGAGGTATCAACAACTGCCTCAGGAAGTCTTCCAGCCACAGAGTGTTGGAAAATGCTCAGGAAAACTGGGAAAAACCTCCCTGTATGTTTTCCTTGTTCTTGTGTTTCTTCCCTAAACATACACTGTGGGTGACTGTCAGAAGCTTGATGGTTTTTTGGAGACTTTTGTCCTGATCCAATATAGCAATTTTTATACACTTATATAGTTGGTGTCTCTCCCTGGACCTCTGCTTTGTTGCTATGGCTATAAATATTTTCTGAAGTTTCCCAGTGTAACCATACCTTCAAAGTGCATTTTGTCAAAGCTAGTGAATCTTCTAATATTTCCCAGGTCTATTCTTCTCAAGTTATCTATCAGGCCTTTTGCCTCCACAAATTCACTGACTTTGTCATTTTGCAGACTCTGATCTATATTTCTTGATACAAGCTTTTGGATATAATGAGACTTCCTTTTCACATGTGTTTTTTCTTAAACCTAATCAAAACAAAATGAATATTTTTTTGGTGAGAGAAATAGAAAAATATAGTTAGGGATATTCTTGCCAATATTAAACAATCAAATTGCAGTAATGAGTAAGCATTTTATGAATAACAAGTAAGGCGAAAGCAATGATTAAAATAAATAAACAGAAAACTCCTTTCAGCAATTTGAGGACCATGTTTGATGCAACGCATTTTTTTAACTAGCCGGCAAAGTGTGGGTATGAGTAAGATGCAAGAGCTAAAACCAAAACAATAAGCCAGTGTTCAGACTTACAGAAGAAGGAAGTATGAGCAACTTTAAAAGCAACTGAGAAGTGGTAAATAGAGAAAATAGTAAATGCAAATAAATCACAGCTGCAGAGGGAATTACAGAAAGTTAAATGTTTGATGATGTGAAATCTAAGTAGTTTAATTCTAAGTGTTAATTATTTCAAGTGCCTTTTGCAGCATGCTGAGTCTAGTGAAACAGTATGAATCACTGTCTAGCCTTAAATATGAACCATAATGGAGCTTATGCCAGTTATAGTGTCTGTTTTCCCATTTTCTACTAAAGCAGTCTTCAGGCATTGTTTGTTTAAGGGATTCAAGACCCTTCCCCTAGCTTCTGCTTTGTCTTTGTACAGCACAACAGCTTTTCTTTTACGAATGTCTTCATAACTGTCTTTTAAATATGCAGAAGTGCTATTTTTCATTCCCCTACAGGGATGAGCTGTCTTGATGCAAATATTGATATCACTGGTTTATTACAGCTGCCAATAGTTTGGTCTCAGAACAGACTCATGCCACACATCAAGCTGCAGCAACGTTTTACAAGATGCTCTGCTTCAGACATCTGCTCCCACATGTGTGGGATTTGGGCATCCTGGTGCCATTCTTGGTAAACTCAAAAAGCAAGAACAACATGGAAATTGCCATAATATGGATATTTTTTCTTCTTATGCCGTGATCCATTAGGCAGTACCTGATGGCGTGCTGGAAGAATGGTTCAGATCCTTCAGGAAAAAAGAGATTCTGCTGATTTTTTCCCCTTCTTCATTATTCATTTAGTCCAACAGAACAGAACACTTCTCAGTCCAGTTCCCATATATATGTATATTTATATATTTATATACCAGAATACCAGAGGTGAAAGGATTCTTGAGATGCACATACCCCAGACTTTCTCAGAGGTGAATTACGAAATTCAGTTTATATTACAGTGAAAAATTACACATGGGCAAGTCTTTTATTTCAGCAATTTTTAGAATAATTTAATCCCAGGCACAATTAGCAAGCATTGCTGCATCTCAGTATAGCATTAGCTTTTGTGGATACTATAGAGGAACTGTGTAAGTGGCAAATTTAGAAAAATACTGCTTTTGAAACACAGCTTATGTGAGAATATGCCTCCTGACTTTCAAACAGAAAGGAAGTGTTGGAAACTGAACTTACGTAGTTGCTTACATAAATCACAGTAAGATGCTCATCTATACCGTTAAAAGCTTATATATTTGCAAAAATATGGATTTCATATTTCAGAATTCTGTGGGTAAGAAATCAGAGATTACTTGGCCATGAAGTGTGACACACGTTTATGCCACTGCGCAAATAATGATGGTAAAATATGATCTAGAATATGATCTAACATCAAGAATCCACGAGGTGGCAGTGTCATAGTTTTCTTACTACCGCACCCTGAAGCACTAATTTTCTTTTAAAATATCCTAATGTCGTCGTGATATTTATCACCTCAGTTTTGAAAAATCTGGGGAAGTATTTGAAACATCTCCCTCATCTCCAAAACTCGACAATGAAAAAGTATTTTCCTAAGAAAAAGCAGAAACTGTTGTATAAAATGGGAGCTGGCTTCCTGAGAAGCATCTGTCATGTTCCTGGGTGTTCAGAGCTGGGGTGCCTGTGGAGGCTTTTGAAGGATCATATCCTGCAGAGAAATCAGAACATCACAACCTGAAATCACCCAGTCCTCAAAAACTACTTTCATTTACAGCAGAAAAGTAAAATGAAAAATTAATGGCAATTTCTCCCTATTTCAGATTTATTTAGAAAGCCTGGACTTTGTTATTTAGCAAAAATACTGAATGTTAGACATATGTTAGCTTGTATCAGATCTCTTTAATAAAAAGTTCCCTATTTAGAAAGTGGAATACAAAATATGTCCCCGTGTTCATGAAAATATATCTGCATTATTTTTTTAATAACCGCTAGGAATGCAGAACTACTAAGAATATCTAAAGGGAGAGATACCCTTGTCCTATTCTAGTCTTACCCAGGAAACACAACGTCCCTATTGCAAATGAAGGAAAAGGTCATGCAGAATTTAACAAGTGGTTTCATTTGAATTCCCTGGCTGCGGTTGCCTTTGCACCCGCTGTGAGGTCGCTCGGGGGCTGTTTTGCCCTGTCCCCAGGGCTGGGGTTGTGCCCATCACCCTGGCTGCTGGCCCTGTGCCGAGGCGGAGCCGGGTGGCCCACGCAGAGTTGCCGTCACATTGAGAAGATTAATGCAATTGGATAGATCGCATCCGTCAGGGTCTGTCGGATTCCCAGGAGGATGATTGATTAATGTAATCTTATTTAAATACAGTATATCAATTCCAAACTTTTCTACATCCAATGTGAGCTTTCCTCCCTTATTCTCACAAGCCCTTCAACAAATGCCAGGGAAATAAGGCCTTGAATACTCAAATGGGGCTTTTCTCAGCAGAACTGGTGCTGGGATTTCCTCGCCACCTCTTGGAGCAAGAGCCACACTGTCTGCTAGCTTGACCTGTCAGCTCCTTCCAAAACGACCAGCCAGGCTCCATGGCAGCCGCAGTCCTCTTCTTGAAAACTCACACCTGTGATGGTATCTCTTCCTTCTCCCACCACTCCTCAGTGGGATCTTCTCTTTCCTTTCCCAGCTCTCCACATGACTCTCTCTCTTATTCCCCTTCTCTGGTCTCTCTCCCATGGTAATCTCACCCACACATAACATCTCAGCCATGGTTCCCACTCTCTTGCTGTTCCAGACTAGACCTCAGCTCAGTGTTGAAGGCACCTGCCTGGAGGTGCCTACTTGCAGGTGTCTGTGTGGAAGCTGGGCGCTCAGGCCACACTGCATGGAGGTGTCAGCCACTTCAGGAAACATTCAGACATCTAAAATGAGTCTCATCATCCACAAGGCGTACTTCAACCCCCTGTCCAAGTGAGCCTTTCAGCTTCTCCGTGGACATGTCCCATCTCCAGCAGCTTGGGTTAAACTGGGTTAAGACGCATCGTTCAGCCTTCCTCTGTCACCTGTGTCCTGCTGCAAGCCCAAAGCAGACCACCACCTCAGACCTGCCTCCAGGTGGTCACAGGTTCAGCCTGGGCAAAATCCTTGCAGCCTTTCAAACCTGACACAGGCATTCAGAGCAGTGGTGCTCAGCTCCAAGACCAGGCAAGGGTGTCAGGACAGGCAGCACTGGCTCTGAATCCCTGCAAAAGGCACAGAGGCTGCTTCCTATCCAGGAAAGGGGCATGTGAGGTTTACACTCAAGCCAGTGAAAAAAAATCAAAGTTTGATAAGGAAATCTGCTCCTGGAAACTTTCAAATTTAAAAATGGCAACCTGCTCCACGTAAAGTAAATGCTGATTAGACTACTGGAACTGCCAAGATATGAAGAGAAGGAGAGAAACAAAGTGGTTCATAAGACAAAATCTGCCATCTCTTGGTGTCTGTTTAAAAACTATCTCCAAAACTACTGGGGCAGAAGTAGATTGGTAGTCCAAGTGTATCTCATCAGCCATGTTTTTAATGAAACTTTAATGAAACCATTGACTATCACAACTAGTGAAATTAACCCTATATACTTTTCTGCATCTTTAATCTTAAAAAGAAAAAGAGAGAGAACACTACAGTGAGGTCTAATGTTACCTTTCATAACGAGAGAAAACGCCAGCAGCCACGAGACAAGAAATTTAGGAGAAATGTAGGAGCTGTATAAGGATTGGTTTTCTATGTTTTCATCTGTGGATTTTGTCTGCTTTCTCCCTCAAAACAAAAATGGCCTGCTTCAAAATCTCTTGAGCAATATTGAAGATAACAAAACTTAGCTGGAATATTTCCACTGATACTTAATCTAAATTAATTGGTTTTTAAACTTCCATCTCTTGCATTCAGCTCGGTGCTTCCCTAGCAGAATGCAGGCTAAAAGGCTGGGTTCTGACTGCTGGTCCTTAACCTAAACCCAGATAAGAAGCATTAGATGTCCTGCATCTTGTATGTAGCATATGAAGAAAAATAAAGTGATTCACATTTTAGATGCACTGGATCACTTTCTCAGACATTTTTCTTTGTGTTACCATTTGCTATAAAAGGAAAACACACTGTCAAGATCCTCAGATTGGGTATCTCAAAAGGCAAGTGAAGCGAGCTGGGTCTTGTCCAGGTGAGGGGAGAGGCTGGGACCAGGGGCAAACCCATCCCTAACAGAGAGGTCACCCCACAGCAGGGTGAAGGGGCTGGAGACCTTCCCTTCCTTCCTAAAAAGAAGCAGCCTTTCCTTTTCACCTCCAGGCACACCTCCACCCCGGCCACTCCGCTGACATGTTTGGGTTGAGATTAGGTCTCTTCCCTGATTGATGCCAATGGGATGTGTGCAATGAGACACATCGCAGCCTTGTAAGATAACGTTAACAGTTATTACATCATTATTGTCATTAAAGGGCACTAACACACACCAGCAAAATGTTCAAAATACATTTTAGCTCTGAGAAAAGCATTAAAAACTACTTTAAGATGTAAAAGATCTGTCTAGGCTTGCATATCAGGAGGAAATTGAAAACCCCCAACAAATGGGCAATCTTCCTGTATTGCTTTCTGTGTAACTTGTGAGAATTTCACAGAACTGATCCTTTATTTCTCAGGGGATGGAGAGGATGGCCTGAAGTGACCTGGGTGCTTCGAAGTGGCCAGCTGACCTCACAAGATGACTTGAGGTAACCGAGATGACCTCCTTCATCTGATGACCAGGATGCTCAAGGCAGATGATCCAAATAACTCTGATTTCTTTCTTGTTTCTCAAGAAATAGTTGGATACAAAAGTCCCTGGATTTCACAAACAAACAGCCAGCTATACAAGCAAGTTACTAATGTATAGATATACAACACAATACTGGCAAAACGAATATTTTCAGAATCAGCTTCATAATTGAAGGCTCCAATTCCAAAACTGTCTTTTAAATTTGATTTTCACATGAGGCTTACATCTCTGACCTATTTAAGCATCAAAAAATTTTTCCTTTAGGATTTTTGGACCTTCAAAAAGATAATTCTATATCAGACCTACTTTCCTCCCTCTGCGTCTCTAGAGATTTCCTCCCTGTCTTACCTTATATAAAGCAGTGGTTTTCTCTGTTCCTCAGTCCCTTGTCAGTAAAATGAAGCTAATAGCACTTCTTAGCAATGTTTTTGAGGGAGGATTAAGACAGCAGGTGTTTGAGATGTTCTTCAGTACATTAACATGGGAGAGAACTATAAGGGGGAGAGCGTATGTAAGAAAGAATAAAGAAAGTGTGAAATCTTCCTTGTATCTGAGTTGGGAGTCAAACTTTGGGAGCTAATGTGGGAGTCAATCAGAGCTGGATTTGTCCTGATGGTAATTGCAGCTTTCATAGGATCATTTAAATTGTCTGTCAAATGAAAATATTTCTGTATAATGAGCACGCTATTAAAAACACCCCTGCCAAACTGAGGGCAGACACAGTCACCATACCTATGAGGGACTGGCAGAGATGTGGAGGTACCACCGAGCTGGGTTAAGAGCAGTACACGATGCCTGAGCCTTCTCCAGCCCTCCGCAAGCAAGCTAGGCAGACTGGCAGGGTGAGTACTGCCATTTAATTTGGAAAAAAGCATCACCTTCCAGTGCCTCACTTCTGATGTACTCATTATATGGCTGAATCTCCTGAGCTGGATCGGTTTTGCCATACTGTTCCCCTCTTTCCTGCTGCCCAGTTCTTGGTGGGGTGCTTTTGTTCTTTCTTAAGGATAAAACTAAGCCTATGAAAGCGAGCAAAATCAGGAAGGTGTTCTTACAAAATCCACATTTTAAACTTTGAATTTTGCCTTTGTTAAAAAACTCTCAGATAGCAGATGGAGGAAAGTGAAACATAAAATTACAATGCTGAAGTAATCACTTTTAGTTTGGCTCAGTATTACCTAGAAACTACTTGTTTCATTTCATTTGAAAACGTTCCCAAACTTGAAGTTAAACTTTAAACTCACCTGAGTCCTTGCTCGCATGTTAAACGTGCCTTCTCTCTGGATGTTGCACAGCAGGGTTACTCACACCCAAAGGAATACAAATGGTAGCATTTTAGTAATAGTACAAGGACACTATGATTTGTACTTCTTCCTTCCTTCCTTCCTTCCTTTCTTTCTTTCTTTCTTTCTTTCTTTCTTTCTTTCTTTCTTTCTTCCTTTCTTCCTTCCTTCTTTCCTTCCTTTCTTCCTTTCTTTCTTTCTTTCTTTTTTTCTTTCTTCCTCCCTTTCTTCCTTTCTTCCTTTCTTCCTCTCTTTCTTTCTCCCTTTCTCCCTTTCTCCCTTTCTCCCTTTCTCCCTTTCCCTCCTTTCCCTCCTTTTCCTCCTTTCCTCTTTCTTTTTTTTTTGTGGAGCAACATATTGTTATCAGTGTAGATGTATTGTTAAGGGCGCAAATATTTCCTGGCTACGTGTTATGGGTGTGCTTCTGCCTAATTTAAAATAATGGGATTTTAACATTTACCTCATTCTCCATAGTATTAGATGCATAATCAGCACATGTATCTAATTAAATTATGAAGGTTATTGAAAGGAATAATCTCCTATCAAGACCCTTATGAGTTGGGCTGTATCCTAAACCAGCCTTTTGAGATACAGTTTTTGGCAAATACCATATACTTACATCATTACAGAATCAACATGTTACTCTAAAGTTGACTTAAAAATGCAGATTCTTTAATAATAATGAGCCAAATCCAGGCCTGACTTACAATAAACTGGCTTGGTCACAGAATACATTTCTTTACCTCTAAAAATATATCAGAATAGGTATTGTACATAAAACACAACACATTCTAAACCACATTTGGAAAATTGCTCTTATTTAATAAAATTAAGTAAAAAAGACTCTAAAAGATTTTAGAACTGTGTTTTTCATGTCCACATAGAAGGCAAATCTGATACTCATATATGAATAGAGTACCAGGTTTTCCAAATAAAAAAATAATTTTCTGTATAAGCCCCTAGAGGTGGCGAAAAGATGATGAAGAAAACTACACACAGTTCTCCAAAACTAAGGCAAATTCCCACTATAAACTACACCAGTCTGAGGTTTTGCCAAAGACCTCCACTGTGGTAGTTACAGCAGGCTGAGATGCAAGCTCCCAAGTCTGCAAACACTTATGTATGCGACTGATTTCATTACCAAACATGTTTTGTAATACCTCCTCTTTCATTCTACTTGATGCCTGGTCAATGTTATACCACGTAAATATAGGTCAATACAGGATCTATTTTCTCCTACATTCCCTGGTGTGTTATGGAAGTTTTACAATGACAATTTCTGGTTTTAAAGTGCCTTACCCTCATATGTTGAAATATTATTGAGGAAAAATATTTGAGCTAATCTGATAACAAACTGCTACAAATGCAAGAAGTAAGCAGAATATAAAGGGTTTTTTTTTCTCAAATCTCTCTCGGTTTCCCTCTGAGATAGTGTTTGCAGCAGCATTACCTTAGGCAGTAGCATCCTGAGATGCTTTCAGACAAAGGCAAAATCTGAAGGTAACAGTTCTCTTTCAATTTGCAGGAGCTCACCAACGCTAATATTTGTGCAAATGCCACCCTGCGGAGTTGCCTCGTGACCTACGATAATGAGCACAACCACAGAAACCAGGCTACAAATGCCGGTGGCACTCGGCATCACCAGACTTAGGTATGTGCTTTAGGCATCTGATTATCCCTGGTGAAGCTTCTGTCCTCCGAAGGGAGGCTGAATCAGGACGGTGTTTGTTCATGTGTGCGCACACGTGTGTTAGTACAGTCACACCCTTCCCCTGCTCACCAGGTGCACACATAGCTGGAGGCAAGATTTGTCCCCGTGCTCTTAAATAGGCAGATTTTCTATTTCCAGTGGTCTGGCTGCCACGTCCTTTGTAAACATAACCAATGAACTGAAGGAAAAAAAGAAAAGTCTGCACCTTAATCACTAGAACCAGGCTGAAAAGAGACTCTGGAAACTTTCTAACAGTTGGTCCAATGATAATCTTGCACCATGGGAAGTATTGTATTCATAGTGATTTTACTACAAGACAAGTGCAACGTGTTTGCAGACAAAATAAGGGGGGAAAATATAGTTAAATTGTACCAAAAATAATGGCAAGAAAGAGCTATACTTATCAGACCATTTTAAGATGACTAAATGTGCAATACCAGTAAACATGTGATTATAATACACAGCAAATTCCTCCCTTTGTAAAGATCTGACTTCTGAATATCCTTGGGTTCATTTCCAGTTATACAAACAAATCTATTGTGCCTAAGTAGCATGTATATGATATTGGGGTTGATTTTTGCCACTTTGCTTGAAGCAGTTCACAATGAGCTATGCTAGAGGAGTGTGCTGGAAAGCCTTTGCTTCTGTTGTGTGAGTTCAGTGAATGCATTGAGGGCTACTGTGCTTGTATCCATTTCAGAGACATGAGCATAAAATCATAAAGACCATTCAGCCTTCCACCCTTGAAATTATTTCTTGGTTTTGTACACTCAGAGATACTCATTCAGGGATTTAACCTATTTCAACAACATTAGGAAGGGAGGCAAAGCTAATGTGGGAGCAGCATTGCAATCCACACCGTCACCTCCCAGTTCCCCTGCTGCTTTCGGAGGGTGCGGTGCCTCCTCTGTTTAAACTAAAGTAAATCTCAACTGCTGCAAGCCCACCCCGCTCCTCGGTCTCTGAGATCGTCCTTTTGCAGGCACTAGCCCTCATGTTACTGCATAGCAGATGGATTTGAAAATGTGATCTCCCTGTAAATGAAGCTTTGTTCTTTTGAATGATTAATTTTTCCTGGATTCCTGAACTTCATGCACCGGTTTCCCGCATGGTCACTGAGGGGCTGGGGCTGGCACAACAGCGACACAAATCCATGGCAATCCAGACTTCAGATGCATTAACCCTATCCACATTTTCCTCTGTTCTCAACCAGTCCAGTTCGTTGTTGCCTACACCATTTGGATTTTGGAATTGCTCAGCTGTGATGTTCATTTACAACCAGAAAGACAAATAAGAAGAAAAACCCCATCAGGTTAAAAAAACTATTTCCCTTTCCTCAGTCAATAAATGGAGAAAATAAATCACCTGTGATCCACAGCACAATGAGTCCAAACACCTTCAGCTATGATCTGTGTTTCCATACAAATGGAGAGCTGCCCAGGGTAGCTCAATGGTTTGAGATTAGGATTTCTAGCTGGGGACTTCTTCTATTTCTGGCTTTGCAAGGACTTCCACAACCTTCAGCCTCAGGCTGAAACTTCTTCTGGTGCCATTGTTGACCCCCTTGCAAACAAACAGAAAGTATTTATTTAGCTTGCAGAATCTTAGTTAATAAATGCAGGCTTAGTTAATAAATGCCTAGATAATTAATAAATAGCCATAAAGCGCAGTGATGATCAAATCTTTGGAGCCTACAGTTCTATTATAAGTAGCAATTGTGATATTAGCAGCACGATGGTCACAGGCATGCTTTCTCCAGAGCCCAATCCCCCCATCAGCACCGTCTGTCCCTGCCCACCGTGTGCTTTTTGTCCTCAGGGAAGGCAGAAGTGAAGAATGGATTATGCGTGAGTGACTTCAAGGGACAAAACAGTCACAGAGAACTGTGCCTCAGGCACAACCCCTTCCTTGAGCTGCCCCTGGCATTTGCAGGCACGCTGCCTTCCAGTAAACCACGGTCTGCAGGAATGACACATTACCCCAGCAGGCTGTTGCACTGATATTTTACCTTTGGATCACTGGTCTGTAAGGCAGTCAGGTTGGGTGGAGTCATCTAAGGCTTTTTTTTTTGTGTATCACCCTCTAGGGAGGCTCAGACTGAGCTACTGTCAGTCCAGATTGCAGGGTGCTGTGGCAGGAGGGTACCTGATATCCACCACTACTAAGCTCAAGTCTAGAGAGAGTCTTTGTCTCGTGTGTTCTTAAGCATTAAATTAATTCCTTTTCAGTGCCTTGCTCCTTGTGAAATCATTTACTCATGAGTAAGCCCTACTAAGGCAGAAGTCTCTGAAGTCTCACAACGACATTTACATTTTATATCTGCTCCCGAAGGTGTAAATGACTGCAGCAGAGGACAAAGAGCAAATCCATTGATGGCACCATATAGCTGTGATGCCATATAGTATAGCATGATTCTACGGAAGAAATGCATTTTAGACACATTTTTGATTCTGCAGGTTTAAGAAAAGGTGGTTAGATCCAGATTTACAGAGATATTTAACTATCTTGTCCTTATTTAAATTAAATAGGAGTTGGGTACCTAGGCGAATCTTGTCTTTGGACTCCATTTTGCTACCTGTAGTTACAATAAACAATTTCTTAAGCTCTGTGACACAAGGCACCATCAAACCCATAGGACTGAACTGGGCCCCTTAGTGTGTCAAGGGAATTGTGTTGCCAATGCATAGAAATATAGATTTTCCTGTGTTTTCATTCCCTGTCTTTACATTTGAAAATTCAGCTTAAACACAGCCTTGCAACTCATTTTTCTAACTGTATGTTTGTATCTTTAGACAAGTGATAGTGTTAGCTCATCAGCTCCCTATCTCGAAACACGTCAGGGCTGGGAAGCATGTGCCAATGCTCTCCCCAGCATGTTCCAGTTCCCTTGCCGAATAGATCACCCTGACAGACTCCACATTTTTGGATGTTTTTTTCAGTGTTGTCAGCTTTCTAGAATGTCCCCCATTGTCATAATTATGCCAGATGCCTTAAAAGAGTAGAGAGGACCAGCTCCTTTTGGACAGGAGAGAGAAGCAAGGAAAAGTTATTAAAAAACAAAACGAAACAGGATGATAAATAAGAAGGTCGTAGGTTTTTTTTCACCAGTTCCTGCACCTTTAAGGTGCTCCAGGCCTTTGAGAAGCTGTTCATGGTGCATCCACCTTATTGCAAGCAAAGCGAAGAGAGTATCTGAGGATTCTCGAAGCCCCACTACAATGTAGCTGTCTCGTACAGCTAACCTAAAATAACAGGGCATCAGCACGGTCAAAATGGAAAGGAAACATCTGTTTCTCCTTTTTATGTTAGTGACAATCTATTTGTTAGCTTTAGAATAGCACAGGGTGTCCCACTGATAACAGCCCGGGCGCTGGCTGTTCAGCCCAGGCAGGTGCATGGGGAACTGTGGAGCGGACTGAGAACAGATGACACACGGGCTGTCCTTAAGAGGATGAACATCAGACTCAAATCTTAATCTTTATCACTTACGTTCAAAATTAATGACGAAGATTCTTCCAAGTCTGGTATAACTGTACAGATGCATATGGGTTAACTTATCACTAACTGAAGCCTTGTGAGTGGTACAATCTGACTGTAACCATGCTTTTTCCTCCAGGGGCTGGCACTGTGTTTCTTCTCAGTCTTCCTTCTCTAACTGCTGCTGAGTATTAATTGAAGTAAAGGTCGTTGAAGTAAATGGACAGGTTTTCAGGGACTTCAGACAAACAAGATCAGATCAGTCAGAACATCTGTATTGCTGGTTAGTTTTTAGCAATCTCATCTTTCAGGAACCAGGAGAAGGGGCTGTTTTTATTTTCACGTGATACAATCTGTAGCGTGTTGCTAACATACACGAAATGAGGAGGCATAAGTATAACCTCACTTGTAGCAATCATACACTTTTCTTATTAAACAGGCTGTCTTTTTTGCTATCTGTTGTCAGTAAAAGATACTGCAGAGTAAGAATTTCACAAGTTAAACACATAAAATATTACACACTGCCTCCATCACACATTTGTTTTTGTGAAGAATTGGTTTATAGCTAGGTTAGATGTCTTTATCACTAGTGCCAAAAATCCCATAGAAAAGAGGAGACAGATAAACAAATTGTGAAAGTGCTGCTGATGCAGATTAGTGGAAGGCTGGCTAACTGCAATTTAAAAGCATTTTGTTCTGATGTACAGCTTTGTCTATACACACATCACAATGACATCCCAGGACTTAACCAAATACATACAATACTTTATTTAATTTTCCTTTCAAAATGTTTTGATGTAAGCTCTGACATTTTTCCCATGGTTAATCATGAAACTGGGCAATGTTTCTTACAGTTCCTCTTACTTCAATCATGCAAAACACTCATTGGTTTAAATGGTATGATTAAGGGGAGCAGAGCTGGGGCCAAAAATGGAAGAATGCAAAGAGAAAATAGATGTCTCCGACAACTTCTTGTGGAGTTGGAATATGGAGCCTTTCACTTAAAATCTGGTTTAAATCAGTAGCTGCTGAAACTCATTACCACAAAAAAAGATGGGTCCTCTGGTGCATGCCCTGGTATTGAGACTTGCAGTCCCTCAGCAGCAATGCAGGTGTACGTGGCACTGTTTGGTGCCTCAGTTTCTTAGCATCTCTGAAAGATAATACTGTCGGCCTTGCAAACCTTGCAAGGTAGATAGCCCAGTGCTTGCCATTTTATACCCTGTAGGAAGCACATACAGATGTAGATAGCTATTTGATGGTCTGCATGAACTGAGGTCATGTACTCTGAATTACACGTGGGCAGACGTTCAGAGCACAGCTGGCGCTTTGACACTGTGACAGGGACAATACACGCTGAATTTGTTTGCCGCTACACATCCTGTGGCCCACGGGGACAAGCCTAGAGATGCCCAAGCCTTGCCCTCTCAGGGTAAGGCTTTAGCATCACCCAGGTGTCGACACCAACAGTGCCCAGGGACTAGGAGCGCAGAAGGGGGCTGTGCCTGCATGCCACCCGTACCCGCTCGGCCTGAAAACGTCCGGATGCAGGATAAGGGCCACCAAGGGCTGCCGCAGCAGGTCCCCTCCTGGTTTTGCGCGTCTGAGGAGACACAGCCACCTCTCCTGCCCCCGGACTGGGGGAGCCTGGCCGGGAGGGATGGGGGGAAAGGAGGGACGGAAGGAGGGAGAGAGGGAGGGAAGAAGGTGCCCCCTCCCTCCTTCTCCCCGCCGCGCACCCGGGCTCCTGCGATGTGGTGAGTCACAGGCAGGTCAGGACCGCGCCGGAGGGGCGGAGGGAGCCGAGGGGACCGGCTGATTTACCGCTGGGAGCCGCCACCAGCGCGGCGGAGGCGCCGGAGGGAAGGGCGCTCAGAGCCGCCCCGCAGCCCAGGTGCCGGGCGGGAGGCCCCTGCCCGCCGGGGCGCGCAGCCCCCACCGCCCAGGTAGCGACGGCAGCGCGGGGCCGGGGAGGCTGAGCCC
>VWYH01008549.1:267406-382299 GCA_013399365.1 Pampusana beccarii | reverse complement strand
GGGCTCCCCGGGCCGGTCTCCGCCGCGGCCCCGCGGTAGCCGGCTTGCGGTGGCCGCGCCGGCTGAGCGCGCTGCTCCCCCCCACTTCCCGCTCCGCGGCTGCGGCGGCAGCAGCGGCTGCTGGCGGAGGGTCTGTCCGCAGCCGCAACGGGGGAGTCCCAACTCGGGAACGGTGGCTCCGAGGTGCAGCTTTGTGGTGGCCGGTCCGGCCGCCTTCCGTGAGGCTGAGGTCTGGGGGTGAGCCGGTAGCATTCCCCAAGTTGGGGATTTGCACTTTGTGGTTGTACAGCGTTCACAGTCTTCCTTGCATTCATATTGCGGTTTGGAGGTTTGCTTTTTTTTTCACCTTTTAAAAAGCAGAATTTGCTTTAAATGGTAAATAATTTACACCATTTAATGGCATTCCACCACCGTTTTCTTGTCAACATTAAATTAGCTGGTCTTCAGCTTTATAAATATTAAGTAAACTCTGTAGAAATGGGAAGTTTCACATATACATCTTAAAATAGGGATTTATAGTCGAGTAACAGTGCTGTTTAACAAACTGTGTGTTTGTAACCTGCAGGAGGTTATTGAAGCTGCAATGCATGCTTTTCCCAAAGAACCTGTGCCATGTGTGGTAGTTCATTTGCTTTCATCCTACAGGTGCTTTTTGCACTGTCCACCAGCAAAAAGAGAATGATGTCTTTTTTTTTTTTTTCTTTTGAGATCTGAGAGGTTTGGATTTATAATCAGGCACGACAAAGTGTCTCAAATGTTTCTCTAAGAGCTGGTTAAATGTTTACAGATCATTCACTGTGAGAGCAAGAAGCTAGCCTTTGGCAGGAGCTGCATGTTGAAAACTAAGTTAGAGAATGACTGTATCGCTTGTTCCTTGTGTGCCCTAGTCCTTCTTCAGCACTGTATGATTCTTCTGACTGTCTTATAATATAAACTGAATCATTTGGCAAACAGGAATATTTTATAAAACATTCATCTCTCTATTTACATAAAAGAGAGTCAGCTTCTTCACCTTTTTGGTAGGGAAGGAATGAATTGTATTTCTTTACTATCTTACAGGGCTTTTTTCATTATTTATGTATTTTCTCCAAAGGATAACCCCTGCATAGCAGTTTTTTATTGGTAAACTAAATTGCACATGTTTTGGCTGGAGAGTGGTTCGTGGAGGTGCTGTTTGCTCAGGGGAGATGGCAGTGCAGCCTGTAGATGAATGGGAGCACACTGAGTCAGGGCAAGCCAGCCAGAAAGCCAAAACTCAGCAGAGGTTCGATGAACAGCTGATGAATGCAAAACTGAACGGCAAATGTTGTCCTCCTGGGACTGCCTTTCCCATTCTGATCTTCCTGCATTTATAGTTTTCTGGTACCTCAGCTGATGACCTGTAACCTCCTCCTGCTGGTCCAATGCAACTGAAGGGGCCAACCCACCTACTCTCATTTTTCTATGATCTGCAAGCGACTGCTCTGTGTTTTTCAACTCAAAGGATAAATTCAAAGCCTGCTGCCTCCCAAATCTGGCTTGCAGGACTCCAGACGGTAACTGGCACAGCTGGCTGCAGTGCAAGAGCAGCAGCCTTGCCTTCACAGCCACAAAGGGAACCTGATGCTGGCAACGCGCTGCTCTGGGGTAGCCAGAGAGTCTGAGCTGCAGCAGCAGGAGTCCCAGACCTCTGCACGTTCTGCTTTGTACTACGATTGCTTTGTGGTGGTGACGTATCTAGATTTTATTCACTTCAGGCAGAAAGCAAGGAGAGGTTCTGCATCTCCATGTGTGTTTGTGGAATATCTAGCGTAAGGGAAACCCTACTTGGGCTCTCTCAGCACTAAAGAAACACATGTCGTTTCTTGAGTGAGAAGGCGACAGAGTAGCTGAATCACGTTCCCCGAAACTACAGAGACACGAAACCCAGTTTCAGGATCTGTTTGGTGCAAAAGAGAAGGAGCGGGCTGCAGTGTGATACTTCAAACAAACCTTCCTAAGATTTTTGGGTTGCAACCACACCTCGGTGGCTAGTTCCTGTGAAACCCTTGTATCCAGACTTCCCATCCCCACCTCCCCATTGCTGCCTCGCTGGCTGCCCTTCAAGCCAGTGGCACAATTTCATGTTTCATCAGGCTGTTACCCTCAGCTGAGCCATCATCCTGTGCGTCTTGTCCGCTGTGGCCACAGCCTGTGATTTTTGCCTCCCACATGAAGTTTGTGGCCAGTAATTAAAGCCATGGTCATGCCACAGCAGCTGCCACATGGTTCCAAGCAGCACGTCATCACTGGGGAGGCAGGACCACAGCTCCACAGAGGACTCCAGGGATGGCACCTCTTTGCCTGTCCCTCCCTGCATGGACAAGCCAGGAAGGTTTCTGCTGTTCTCCCCTTGTGAAAATGTTGTGTTTTTCTTGGCAATGGTTTTAACAAATCTATATCTCATACATAGCAACTGATGTGAGCACGTTAGCAGAAGCCATTTTTAAATCAGTTTCCATACCCAGGGGAAATGTAGTATAGACAGGGCCTTCAGGAAACGAATAATTAGGTGACCTTTTTCCCCCCAGAATATCAGGTCTGTTTTATGTAGAGCTGTTTGAAGTCACACAAATTCTCATTACTCTCCAAATCTCTAACCTTGCCTTGTTTAAGATACCTTTTAGGAAATCAAATCAGTGTTTCAATCTAATTTCCAAAGGCATTCAAACACATGGTATGTGTGCTAACTTGTTTCCTCTAGCATTAAAAAATCTAGCAAATTGCCAAGCTATTTGCCTGCAGGAAAACTATGATGTTGTACAAGAAGATAAAGTATTGTTTTCCTATGGTTTTAAACATTAGAAAAATAGAGGTAAAGTTATCAGACTGAATTGGTCTAGGATATAACTCCTTTGAAGAAAGCAGCGTTACCAAGTAGACTGCCTTTTTTTTTTTTTTTTAATCTGTTCTGAGACTTTTGAGTCGCACTGTGATCTTTTTCAGTCACTTGATGTGGCTGGATGGTGACCGAGTCCCCTTGGCTCAGATGGGCCTTCCTTGGATTAGTTGTGATTGAGTACTCCAAGTATCAGAGTGGAAAACTGAAGTGGAGATGTTAAGGGTCTTATAACCCTCATATTTTAAGGGGAGGCTGTGTGCATAAGCCAGGCACAGGGTGCACATGGTGCAAACAAGTAGGCGGTGGATGCCCTGAAACCTCTTTCCTCCACCTCTCCCCCCAGCACACCAGCCTCCAGGGAAGCAAATGCCTTAGAGCATTTCATTTTTCAAGCAGGTGTCAATAGCAGAGAGTTTCTGTAATGCTGAGGAGTTTAGTAACTCAAAATACTTAAAAAAAACCCCCTTTTTCTTTGTGCATCCTAAAGCTCCATGATAGGCTGTTCTGCTTATCCCAAGAAAATGAACATGCAATTGTCCTTTTGTGTGGAAGGGATCTCGTTTGAATTCATGATAAATTTGGTTGCAAGTGCATGCAAAAGGAAAATTGCCGAATGCTTTCAGAAGATTTTCATTTTGCTCAAGTGTTCACACCACGGCCATCGCCATGGTATTTGATAGCTATCCATTTTGTTGTGTGTCTTACAGCTTTAACCTCTCTTGAGGGGTCACATTGGCATATCTTTTTTTTCTGTAGTCACACAGAAATAACAATTTCTGTGTAACTTGCTTTCCTCTACCATAGCTCTTTCATTTTGATGTTTATCCAACTAAGCAGTATCAGAATCTTTTTGACGTGTACGGGTACCATTTCTGCGAAGGATCAGTGACCTAGTTTGATAAATTTAAAAAATCAGCAATATATCTAAATATGTGACATTTATTGAAATTCATTCTTTGCCATGGAGCTACTTTCTTTCAAAAATATTGAGAATAGTAAGGGATTGCATCTGCAATTTGATTAAATCTACAGTTGTTACCATTTACCTTCTGAAAATTGATTCCCTCCCCTCCCTGTCCCCCAGCTTGACATGCTTATTGATTAAAAACTCTGCGCTGCCCTAAGCCAGCATATATTTGTTAGTGTTTGTGTGCTTCCCATGCAAGTTTGGACAGGCTTCGACTGTGGAAGCTGACTCTGTTCCTAAGCTATTGGAAATGGTAAGGTTCCTTAGCAATTGTTTTAAGCTATATGATGACACATCTTTGAACCCCATTGTACGAAGGAAAAATACCTTCTGACTGGAGAGAGGTTTCCTGTTTATGTGTGTGTTTGCTGGAATTAAGCCTTCCCCTGTGTGTTGGCCGAGTATTTTTTTTTTTTTGTAATCCAAAATGGCAACATGGCAAGTCACCTCCAGAGTTTATTTTTTTGGACAGGATACAGGTCTTTTATTTTCAAAATAGCATGGCTCTGGAGTTGATGATGAAGCATAGGGGCCTCTCAATTACACTTCTACAAGCAGATTCAGTTAATTGAGGTGGCACAGTTATAAAGACAGCTAGATTTAGGCAATAAGTAATTAACTTTTATTGACAAGTTTATACCATGTAAGTTAACTTCCCACACAGGAAGTTTTTGGCTTTAGGCAGATGTTCTTTCAGCATAAGGATATGAAATTTGCCAAATGCATAATTTATTTTCTAAAATGGCTAGAGTTGTAGCTTTGGTCGTGACTGAAGAGAGTCCTGTAAACTGTTCTGATTCTCTTTATAGAGTGAAGATTAGCCCAACGGGTGGCCTCCAGGCAGGAGCCCAGCTGCAGGAGGATTGCATGCAGTACCTGGAGGGCTTTCAGCTGTGTAGACATGGGCAGGTAACCAGAAAATAGAGAACATATGACCGTCCTGCCTCTTGCTATCTGGGGTGCCTAGGTTTGTGACCTTGTAGTGTGCCTCTGCACCCTGCATGCCATAGCTGAACCCCCTTCAGAGGGGAGAGTTGCTGTCAGGAGACTCGAAACGGTCATTTTGCCTACAATGGTAACAAGGCTGGACCACCCTGAATTTAGGCAGTAAAGTTATAGTTATTTATTAAATACAGTGTTAGGGTTTCTGGTTTGCTTCAAATGATGCTCGTTTTAAACAACTGTCTGGGAATGGGAGTAACCTGGACTAATGGACTGATTACGCTGAGCATTTGTTAGGGCTGAGAGCCACATGGCCCCAGTGTGGGATGCCCATGTCCCAGCCGTGCCAGCTGCTGCCCCGTCCACATCTGGCAGAACATTGCTCTCATCTGAGTACCAGTCCCTTTGTCACCCACCACAGCTGCTCCGACCTACAAAACGTGTGCGTCTTAAAAAACTTGGTTTCCATACTTCCTTTGGTGGTTGTTCTACTCGCCTGGTAGGAACCATGAGCAAAACCATGGCCTCATGGTTGTCCCTGGGAGTTCTGCTGTTGACTCTTCGTGGACACGGGGTTTGACTCTGCCTTTGTGTGTGTTTGCACAACATTTTCAAAATGGATTTCCTCTCCTTCAACTTCAATAGAGGATTGAGGTATCTTTTTCCACGTTACATTTTTTCTCATTAATATTTGTGCAAATTCATAATTCCTGCAGGAGCTATTAACTTTTGTCTAAATTTCGTGGAAACAGAAATCCTATCCGACTATGTCTAACAAACAGATGAAAACAATTACCAGCTGCAGTTAGAATTCCAAACTTATTTATTTTCCCTTTATTTTAGGAGATATTATTTCTTTTTGTTTCTTTGTTTAGTTTGTTTGAGCTGGATGCTGAACCTCACCTTTCATTTCTTTCTTTCTTTTTTTTTTTTCACATTAAAAATGTTCTAGCTAGCATGTTTTCAAGCCTGGTAGAGGTCTGTTGTGCCATGTGAATGCCGAGAGAGATACGTGGGTTTTTTATTGTTTTGTCTTCAGCTTTATCATGAATAAGAATGCTTTTTTGATTGGTTAACCCCAACTAAATCACCAAAATTTCAGGACTATTAGAGATATTTATTAAGACACTGGGGTTTGCTTCTTGCTTCTCCCACCATGACCTCCCCACACCTCATGAGGTTCTATGAGGATAAAGGTAGCATGTTTCCAAGTAACCTCAGCCTTTGAGAAAATTCTCAGATCTGTGGGTTGTCCCAAATGCATTACTAGAAAATAACTTACTTTGCTCTGTAAAATTGGAATAACTTCTCAAGCTTCATCTGTCTTCAGATATATGCTGAGGTAACTGAGGCTTGGATTTCTCTCTGTCTTTAGGGCTGTCGTACAACCAAAATTGTACTACGATTTCTGTTACAGGAATTATATATCCTGTTATCTGTTATTATAAATGCTTGTATCTGTTACGGATATAATTATATAATTTTCATGTGTCTTCATGACATGTATCTTCTCATCCCAAAATACCAGATTCTATTGGTTAGGTCTGAGGAAGTAGGATAAAGCAGAGAGAGGCAGCTTTACTGAAGACAATGAAAGGTGTTGGTAGTTGAATTCCTGTCAGAAGTTGATTAATTCCTCTTTCCTAATGTCATTGAAAATGTTAAATGGATTACTGGACTTATATTCAGTTTTCCTGTCTACTTCCAGAAAGTGGTTACTAATTTTAAGTGTTATATATTACTGTCCTGCAGAACCTTTGCTTAAACTCTTTAGGTTTGTTGCTTTTGCTCTTTTGATTAGAGGCCAATATTTTTCCTGGGGGAAAATGTTTCTTGTTAGTACTCAGTATTCAGTATCATTCTTGCAAATGCTCAAAGCTGCAGTAAAAAAAAAAAAAAAAAAAAAAAANNNAAAAAAAGGCAATATTAATACTGCTTTAAAAAGTAGGTAGAGTGCAAACAGTATGGGACTCCAGTGAAGCAGCGAGCCAGTGTGAAGCTCCCTATGTGAGTAAGCGCTTCTGCATCAGAGAATAGAATCCAATGTTTCACTGCATCCTTTTGCCTTATCAGAGGATTAAAAGTTCTCCTTGTCTGAGGATGTCCTCTCCTGTGACATTCTCCAGATCCTGCCAGGTCTCCAGCTTGGCTCATCAGTCAGATTTCTACAATGGGCAAATCCCACCGAATCTGCCCAACATGAAAACCTTACTATAAGTTTTTTAGCTATCCTATGAAATTTAATATCATTTCTGTTCATGCTTCAGAGATGCAAGATGTTAAAACCCCATTTCATTTTATCTTCCATTAAATCCCATAGAATTCAATTACTTTTATTTATATCAAATTCCATTGGATTTTTGTCCTTATTATCCTGATCTTATGTATACAGAAGAGATGGATTGCAAGGCATGTCGATTTATTAGAAGGAGATTATTCCTTCTCTCTCATGGCTGTATTCAGAAAGACCTCACCAAAACAGTTATCTTTTTTTTTTTCTAACTATGTCAAGCTGCATGAGAGGATTAGGGCTGAAGGCAGAGTGTGCTAACAGAAGCTGGGAGAGACAAGAGGCAGCCAGGAGGTAGGTAAAGTCAGCACGGAGTACATGAAATCACAAAAGTCATTAATGACCTTCTAATTGCAGAACTGAGTCCCGTGTTTTTCCTGCAGGGCTAAAAAGGGACAATACCTTGTGTGGTCATTATCAGTCAGTAGGACTGTTTGCCAGTTTGCTGAAGTTTTCCTTCCTTCTGAAAACACATTTACAAAAATAAGTATGTGTTTGTTCTTCTTCAGATGTAAGCTGCCACGATAAAATCAGCTTGGGGAGCGCTCAGAGACATCTTCGCTGCTTCCTGAAAATTGCTGCATGTTGAGTTTTTTTGTTTGTTTTCAAATTGAGAGGTTTTCATCTAACATGCTTTGAAATAACTCCTTTTATGCAAATAACACCACACTTCTCTTGTAAACGAAACACAAGCTGGGCCAACCTCTGCCTGCAGATAAGCTTGTGTGGCTTCCAAAGTTTCCCTGACTGCGATGGGAGGGCTTCCCGCTTATCTGAGGAGAGTAAGCACCCAAAATCCCCCCAGGGCACAAAAATAAGGTAACAACCAGTGAATTGTTTTGACAGTACAAAAAGCCTTTCAGGAAGCAGCAAGGAGCAATAAGAGGTGGCTAAAGGATAAGAAAGTACCCCTTTCCCTTCTGGAAAACACTAATCTGAAGGTGAGTTATTTACTGAGACCTCCTTCGTATGCTATTAATAGGGGTAAAAGCCCATCAGCTGAATATGTGACTGGGTATGGTTTATAGAGATTTCAAAGACATATGAAAAGATAATGCCCATGTCCATTAGCTAGTTACTTGGCAATGTAATGCAAGTTAATTCAGTCTTTTTTCAAAGAGTGGTGATTATGTTCATTAACAATATATAAGATTTTAAAAGATTTACTCTTCTGCACCTATCATCACTGTTAAGCTATGCCTCCTACATCTCAATATTTGCCCTGTATTATCTATTGCTCATTTTAAATGAGGCAATATTGAGATTCTGTCATGTCAACAGATCTTCTGCCTTGCCAGCTGTTTTAAGCACCCTGTTTTCTAGTCCTTAGTCAGCTCAACTATCACAGGAATCGATGAGAGTATTGTTTACATAAAGACTGTGGAGTCAAGTCCTGGAAAAGGTAGTGGCTGCACAGTAATATAATTTATCCTGGCAAACCTTAGGTCTGAAACCAGGGTTTCATGTGAAAGTCCAGGTGCCTAAGAGTTTAGATCTGTCCCATCATCACCCCCAACAGCTGCATCTTGCTCAAATTTAAATTGCTCGAGCAATCATTAATCACATGAGCAGTCCATTTTTTTTTAATCTGGGCACGATATACATGGTGCTAATAAGCAATACAATATAATTTGAATATTTTAACTAGGAGCAGGGATGTAAAAGAAAATGTTCTTGTTAAAAGACAGTGACCTTTGTTCAGTGCCCAAAGTATTGAATTCAGTGGTATCAACTACTTAACAAAACCTCATGCTCAGGAGTAATTGTTATAGTATAGTCCTAAATTAAAAACATACATTAACTGACATTTTCAACTTTACCACTGCCATTTTATTTTGCTTTTGGATAAGCAGACGAAGCTTAAACTTATGGGTAAGATCCAGAGAGGCTACTTTGGCATCTAAAATGGGGTTTAGAGTGAGTTCAGGGCATAAGTCCAAGAAAAAGGATCCAGAAAACTAACGCTTGCTGGCCACAAAGCTCTCAGGTGCTTAGATTAACCTGTGCCTGTGCTTTTCACTGGATCTCACCTGAGCTTCAGCTCTGTGGGAGAAAAAGTCATGTGGAGCACTAAGAGGCCCTCGGTCCTGGCTGGGTTACAGCTCCTGGCGAAGCTCATGTGCAGTCCCCAGCCAAGATGGAGCCAGGCGCTGCAGATGCATCCTGTTGCTGACAGGAGGCATCCAATCCCACGCTAAATGTCAAGCAGGGCCTGTTACGATAGGACAAGGGGTAATGGTTTTAAATTAAAAGAGGGGAGATTCAGGCTAGACATGAGGAAGAAATCTTTTACAACGACGGTGGTGAAACACTGGCACAAGTTGCCCAGAGAGGTGGTAGATGCCCCATTCCTGGAAACATTCAAGGCCAGGGCTCTGAGCAACCTGATCTAGTTGAAGATGTCCCTGCTCGTTGCAGCGGGCTTGGACTGGATGGCCTTTGAAGGTCCCTCCCAACCCAAACTATTCTATGATTCTGTAAATCCCTGCTCTTCCTCCTTGCCAACTCGGCTCCAGAGCGTAAGGACCACTTTGCTTAGGAGGATTCACATCCACACCTTCCGCTGTCTGCGTCGTTCCACAAGGAGAGGAGGAAGAGAGTGAGGAATGGCCATCAGGGCAGGATGCTGGATGTCTCAAGGCAGAAGGGCAGGAGGGTGCAAGGCAGCTCCTGCCTGCCCCCAGGGCAGGGCTGGTGGCAGAGAGGGGCAGAGCCAAGCCCTAGTCCCATATTTAGACTTTCGGCCAACCTGTTCATGCAGGGATGAAGGTCACGGTTTTTAACCAGCCACTTTATGTCAGGCATTGTCCTACAGCTCAGCCTTGCTGCGCTGTGCCTGTTGTAAACACCAGCACTAAGCCCTTTATATTTTGGAGGTGTTTTGTAATAATGAGCTAATTTATCCTCATGTCACCCCTATGAGAAAGGTAAATACTCTCTGAAGTCTGGAAACAGCCTCTTTGCTTATCTCACAAACTTCTTGAATCTGGCTCTAGATTTCCAAAGGAGACACTCTGGGGTCTGAAGAAGTCCAAAACCTGGTACCATGTCCTGTATAAACAAGTACCCCTGAGAGCAGCAGCTGCACATTTAAGGTCTCCCCAAAACGAGAGGAGGGGACAAGAGGAAAGAAAGTCAGTGAGACAGCTGCAAAATCTGTTCAGAAAAAGACAAACAAAAAAACCCTGTTAGCATGAAAAAAACTCAGACCACTCAACCATCTCTAAACACCTTCTTCAAACTGTTGAGCTTTTCAGCGTCTTCTGAAGGTCAGCACAGTATTTCAGAATAAAAGCTGTGGCTGACGGACCCTCGCTGAGGGAGATCTGCCAAAAAACACGAGCTGAGGCTGCTCCAGATCAGCCACTCTCCTGATTGCAGCTGTGACACTGTCGCCTCTGGTGAGAGCTGGGATGTCAGATAGGCTGGTCCCAGGCCATTTCGGGATTTATGAACACCAATACCGTAAAGTCCTTGGAAGCAGATCATGAATCACAGGTTCACAGCAAGGCAGCAGTCATGCCAATGAGCCATCATTAACTCAGTTTCTAAACTGAGTGAAAGTAGGACATCAGTTAAAGTGCATTGCAATAACATAAACCTGCAGTGACAAAAGCGAGGTCAGCATTAAACAGAAAAGGTCATAACCTCCTAACCAAACACAGATGGGAAATGAGCACTATCCTTGACATTGCTCCTGTTTGATTATCAAAAAGCTGCTATGAAGCTAAGTAGACCATCAGGTTATTAACTTTGGTACCAGATAAAGGATGTGTTCTGCTAAGCTAACACATAAATATAGACTTCATTACTTTCACTAGGTGGTTTACAAACACAGCCAATATAGTTTTCTCTGTAGCCATTCTATGGGTCTGCACCGTATTTTTTCATGGGGCAAAGACCACTGAGTTAGTTTTGCATAGATGCAGTTTTTGTTTGTCAGGGCTAGTTATCTCAGATACAACATTACGTGATCATGGATATACTGCTTGTAGAGCTAGCTTGGGCATGGAGTGCAGTCTACTTTCCAGCACTAAATATAATACGTAGACAAATCACAGTACTGGTCCAATGGGCTGTGCCAGGACAGACTGGTTCAGCAGCCTCACAAAGCTCCGAGATGCAAGGAGTGGGCTTGGAGGCAACATAAAGGCCTCTGTGCAGTGCCGACACAGGTCCACAAGCAGAGCTTTTCTCCTGTTTCTCCTTTCCCTGGATAAGGCAGCCCCCAGCAGCCCCATTCCAGCCCTTCAGCAGGTTCTCTCAGTCTGAGGCCCAGCTCACACTTACAGATGTGCTGATCTTGCTGGGACCCTGCATGGAGTTTGACCGTGACATCTCAGCTTGACAAGCTATGTATCAAGCGAGATGTCGACAACCTATTGAAAATCCTTGACCTTAGTTTTTGTCGCTAATTTGCCTTGTGGCTGTCAGATAGACGTTGACTGAGAAGGGTGAAGTCATGGCACCCAGTGGCATGTTTTATGTGTGCCCGCCGAGCAGAAAAGCCGCTGCCTGACACCATCCTGCCAGCTCTTTCAGAGAAAAGAACAGAGCCGGCACTATCGCTTTTGCTTGGTATCCTAGGTATTTGTACCACACCTTGGAGGAATTCAGGGACTTGTTGGGTTTTAGTTGCTGTTATTATTATGCTTATTATATTTACTATGACATCAAAAGGAAACAGAATAATTTAGTGTGCATGTCGATCCTTTGGTACAGTTTTCATGTAAGATACTTTATTATTACTAACTGTTGATGTACAGAACTTTTTATTTTTTTCTTAAAGAGATTAATGTTTGGCTATGAAGGGTTATTGTCTCAGGGACTCCTAAGAACCATTAGCACCAGATGACAATTAAACTGCAGGAAATGCCCTGCATCAAGATCGTTCATAATTGCTGTTAGAACATTTAGATCAAATCTGTATGCTGTCTTGGTTACTCACGGCTATCTGCCTTTTAATCTTTTCCCTTTTATGACCCATGCCATTCCTTTAATTATCACAATATGGAAGGCTGTTAGCTTTACAAGACAAGAAAGGCTTCCAAAATCTGCTCTGCATTTCAATACCAGAGTTCAGGTAGATAGATGTTATAACCATAAAGCATAAAGTCTAAGTAAGTGCTGAGAGGAGTTAAGAGAATTGAGCTAAAACTGTGCTTCCAGCCAGGTTTGACAACTTGTCTCTTTAAGAAAGGAGGAACTACATTCCAAGGAAATTACACTGTCTGTGTTCTGTAGACAACTACAAAATGCTCAGACTCACGCAAGAAGTTGATCAACAGCATCAACTCAGAAATATAAGAAAACTGCTTCCTCCTAATGTAAGGTGTTTCTATAAAAACCAAAAGGGACATGCATCTTTACCTGAGCTTGTGTGACTTCCCTGGTGAACCAGGGCCCATGTCTGCATTTATCTCGACTGACTAGTCAATAAAGGTCTTTGCTTTGCATATGCAGTGAAAGTACATTAAGAGATTAATTAATCTGGCCAAATGTGTGAAAAAGTGGGAGTGAAACCCAAATATTTCCATATTCGCTCACCTGAAATGGAAGACCAACCTTACCCTGTGTTATTGGTCATGACATACACAATAAGAAGCATAAGATTATACAGTAACAAGCATAATGTTATTTAACCCCACATACAGCTCCTTTTCTACTTGGACTGAACACTTGGACTGAATAAGATGTTCACATGTCAGTTGTCAGACTGAATTATTTGCTTTAGATGCCAAGCTTAACTCTGTGCTAGAACTGGGTTGATTTTAGTGTCAGTGTAGTGGTAAAGAGCCACAATAGAATCATAGGTATATTCTTACTGAAGCTCCACAATTGCTGACTTGTGTTTCAGATAAATGGAGTGGATCAATAGTGTCATGTTGTTCAAAGTTTACTTTCTATTTTCCTACTATGGCAAACAATATATTTTATTTTTTTTTTAAATCCTCCCATCTTTATGCATCCATACGTGGAAACCTGTCCTCCTGTATTTAGAGATCCAAGTCCATCTGGAAATATAAATATAAACAAACAACGAAGGACCTACCTTATTGTGGGTATTTCCTCCCCATTTTCAATTATTCTTTGTATATTTTGAACTTCTTTTGTAGTTCCTGTTCTTTGTGGAATTGATTCCTCAGCCCTTAAAATGAGTACCACTTCCTCACATGAGAAATTTCCCTGAATCCCAACAGATGTGGTATACCACCTTTTAAATTAGTCTTTTGAGCAATGTATAGCTCTTGATCTGCTCCACTCATTCGTAATATATCAGTGAGTGTTTGCTGTGGTTTGTTACGAAAGAACCTGTAATGCCATTGTAGCCCATCACAACAAAAAATGATTAAATAAATCCAGTTGTGCTACAGACCCAAGACGTGAGTTGGCTTTAGGATGTTAAGATCTGAAGCAAGTTTCAAAAAAAACACTCTATGCTTTATCGCACTGCAAGACACCTACCAAAAAACATGCTAAATGAGTATAACATTTTCTCCACTGCAAAGGGCAGATTAGTGTTCTTGTGTTTTAATGCCTGTTAAAAACAAACATGGCAGACAATTAAATGCTTCTATTGATAGCTGCTGTGAATTACAATGGTATATTGGACCCAGTAATGGACCGTGTATATTGAAAAGCATATTTCATGCAGGGAGAATTTACTTTTTTTTTTTTTTTTTTTTTGTATTTGAATATTGTAAGAAAAGGCTTACAGATCAGTTGAACATGCTAATGAAAGCAATTTCTTCTGACACAGATGACTTCACTAGATATGCAGAGGATTTAGTTAATGGTAGATCCTCCAGCAATTGCCTAGGCTGTGCTCTTCCCGCAAGTTCTTCACCATCGGCCATCTGCATGCACACACATCTCTTGGGTGTACCACAGAAATCTCCCAGCTCTGTTATGAATGAATTTGTGACATAAATCACAACTACTAAGTCCTATGACTCTATACACGGGGAAAATGCATCATGTTAGTGTACATACCATGCTGCAGGAAAGGTATGTTTCCATTCTAGTCAGGATAAGTAACCTAAACCAGAGTTAAAATAGTGCTGAAGACAAGGGAATATGGATTTTAACTCAGATTAGCCATTTGAAACCAACTCGGGGATCATTTGTATGTTTGTTACTGACTTTCTCAAATTTCCTTGTTCTCTCTGATATTTTAATTCAAAGTAGCTAATTCAGGTTAACTATTCTGACTTAAGAATGTTTTTAATCGGTGGACATAGAAAATAAGTTAACCTCAATGAGTGTTCCACATATAATCAATCTTGTCTACAGATGCAATCGGTTAACTGAAAAGCTTGATGAAGACATGTCCGCTGAGAGCTTAGTCTGTTGAAGCTGATGCCAGTGCTGTGACAGATTAGCAATAAGAAATTAAAGTTGGATGGATGGAGCTGTTACCATTTCCCCCTCTCAGTTGCCCTGTCCTGTTAAATGATGCTCCTGTCTCCATGGTAGGGCATCTGATCCACAAGGAATCAAGTTGTGAACTGGCATGGGTTTTGATTCAGGATAGTAAAGCAAACTGAACTCTCAGGAGCAGTAATCACTATGGTTATCCTCTATAAATTTGCCACCACAAGTCTGTCAGAGCCCACAGTAACAAGATGTACTATCCCACAGGAAAAGATATAAAACTATACTATCAAATATTTCCTTAAAGAAGGGAAAAGGCTATCATTTCCTGACCACAGACTTTGTGAAATATGAATTAATGTGGCTCTGCTGTTACCTAACCTGAAAATACCTATCTGAGGACTAAATGTGGTCTTGTACAAACACGCTGTACGTGGGATACGCAGGAGCCTGTCATTTCCTTTTCTGTAATAAAGCAAGGAAAGAAGAGATGCACCAACCAACCTACAAACGCTTGCTTTCCTGTCAGTGTGTTGTCGTAGCTTGTGCAGGTCCACGGAGTGCTTTGTGATCGGAGTTAAATGGGACCCGAGTTCTTGAAGTGAGGGCTAGGAAAACAAGCATGACTGTGTTTTCTGGCTTCCTTGCATATGACAGCTTGAACATTATTCCACAATAAGGCCAGGCCTGACTTGTCAGAATGGTGGCAAACAGTGCAAAGAAGAGACATGATGTTCAACGTTTACAAATTATCACCCAGGCCGTAATTGGGGAGAATGAAACTTGTAGGAAAAAGATTGCCATTGGGAAGCTGTTAATGGCACACAAACACTCAAGACCAAACCTGGTGGGAAGCATCCGCTGTAGCACTTGTGTTTCTCAGGCACACTGATGTGACACATTATTACTAGCCACTTGCAACAGTTGACCAAAATCCATTTTCTCATCAGTTATACAAGCTGGTGTCTGCTGAGGGATGGAAAAATGAGCACATCATGACACAGGCTTTGAAAATATCTCTTACAAAAGAAATAATCCATCCACAGCTATTGCTTGCTGATAGTTATCGCAGGCCAGAGCTTAGAAGTCTTCAGTAGACACATGAAAGACACACTGACACACAAGTCACGGGGAGGTCACAAAAGAATGAACAGCATCCATCATTCAAACCAAGTAGAGAAACAAAGGGATTACTTGTTTTCCTTTTGCAACTGATAGGCAGCAACTAGTTTTTGACCTGTATTCGAAAAGTGTATCTATAGCCGAAGTATTTTGTTTCAAATTCAGCAAAACTCTTCAGGTGCTTAAGTTCAACTGAAATTACATTTGAGTATGTGCTAAGGAGAACTGGGATTGTTGGATCCTTAAAAAGAAGTGAGACTGAATTTTTATTTCTCCAAGGTTTTGCTGCTTCTTCAGGATGTATTCAAGTTAATTGTGTTTTCAATGACCCGGTCTGGAGGTTACAAAAAAACCCCTCTGTCCTGCAGGCTGCAGCAGTGGAACAGAAAAAGACCCTCGTTCAAATACAGATAAAAAGAGGTACCAAACTTCATGGGAATCTCACTGAGGAGTCCATATGATGTGAGGACTGTGAAAAAACAAATGCCTCAAGAAAGGAGTAGCACACTGTACTCTTCACATAACTCCTAGTCCTCCCTAAGCTATAAATGTCTCACAGTAGAGCACGTGTCTTCTGATTTCAGGCACCTTGAGGAAAGATGCATGGTGCGCTGGAGACACGCATTGTGGGGAACATAAATCGGAACATAAATCGGAGCCTGATTTTCCCATAGGTGGGAATCAGCAGATTTCCATCTGAGAGGATGCTTGAAACACCTCAAAAGCATACAAAGGAAGACACAATGATGGAGCTCAGATACGAGAGCAAAGCTGACTTAGTTTTCATTTGTTGCTCATGTTTTCCTTCCTGTAGTGGTGAAATACAGTATCTATTGTTCCTGGCATCCTTTGCGTTACACTGAATCCAGCCCTTGCTCTTGCTGTTTAGCTCTTTGCTTTGGATCTCATTTTTAAAGGAGTCTAAGGGGGAATTTTCTGTTTCCAGAGTACAGCACAGATTCAAACCAGCACTGTTTCAATGACTGAGTGTAGGTAGAGTAGCCTATCCAGGGATACTGGCCTCAAGATGAGGTTTCAGGGAAAGAATAAGACAGGCAGTATTTATGGCTCTAAATCCCTCTGCAGTGGACACTGGTATTCACTGTTGAACAGCTAGGCAACCTGTTTTTCAGACACTGGAAGAATGGGGAGGAATGTAAACTGAAGACTGAGGGGCATACTAGGTGGGAAATCTATTTGGGAATATATTAAAACAACAACGTAGCATAGAGTATCCTGCAACAAAGTAGGTGCCTGTCAAGTAACCTTGCATCTTTTTCCTCTGTTGGTGGTTGACCATCCTCATCTGACTATTGTCCCACCTATTGTTTTCTCTCTCTGCTGCAATGCCACCTCTGTTGTGCGGGTTTAAACCTATTGCAGGAAACAATGTACCTGCCTCTGTGTTGTGTCAGAAATAGAGCACTTTTGGAATTTTCTGCTTAATCTAGCATTTGTCAGGACACGTTGGCTCGTCAGAAGGCAATCTGCAGGAATGTATCAGTTTTAGCAGTTTGTTGGGTGGAAGTGACGGCTGAAAGGAGGCACAGTCAGACCAGGCTCCCACTCCTCCCATTGCAGGGACCTTCGCTTGGCACTGGTGGGGCAGGGATGTGGACATGGTTGTTCTTGGACCGGGTGTGACTTCTAGGTGTTGCACACAAACTTCAACAGCTCTTGGTTTCATCCCAGCACAGAGCAGGAAGAATTCCATAATAGCAAGAAGTTTCAGAGGATGAGAAAGCTGTTTCCTGCCCAATACAGTATAAAACTATACTGGTCTGTGGGGCTATTTTCTAGTTACAGCAATATCCCTGCTGTTTTTTATTTTCTTTTTCTTTTAAACTTAAATCCATGTCTGATTTGTTTCCAGGATTCTTTTATCACTAATTAATATCAGAACATGTTGTTGATTTGAAGGAAGATCTTAATTTCTCGATACCAGAAGTGTGACTTGTTCATACCCGCTAATACTTGCAAGTAGCCTCTGTTTCTGATTTTTATCCCCAGCTCTCAATCATGGTTCTTATCAGATAACAGGAAGGAAGAACAGTTCTTTGTTTCCAAAACCTATTATTTTGTGTAATTAATGAGGTAAGCCACAGAAAGAGTTCAGTGAACGCTGAAATAAAATGTCACAAGGAATGCAGGAAAATTATTGATGGATTGTTTTAACCAATCTAGTGAAAACACTGAGTTTATACACAGCTGAAACAGCTCTGTTCTATAGTCATCTTTTCATTTTGCTTCAAGTCTTAACGGGATAAAAAGTACAGTTTCCTATTATTAGTTTGTAATTTTCAAGATTGTCTATTTTAAATCCTTTCAGTGGTCATAAGCATGTCTTGATTAGCAACAATTGCTTAACTATAGCCAACATATAAGTATTTTCCCAGAGAATGTGATCGTATTGCTGTTAGAATGAATAATTGTTTTCTCCATGAAGAACCTAAATTGGGCTTAACAACTGTGTCATGACATTAACAGAAAATGTCTGGTGTGACAGAGCATAGTGTGGACACTGCACTGAAACGCTCATAACCACAGTTCGTTTAATTGATCTTCTGAGGGGGTGAAATATCACACTAGTCATCTGCCTTTGGTTTTTCAAGCCACATCAAACAATTGTGTGGAGAAGTGAAGTAAAAAAAAAGGAAAGGAAAAAGAAAAAAGAAAAGTGGTAGGATGTTTGATTTCATCAGTTAATGGCTGTAGGTCACTTGATACCCCTTTGTTTGCAATACAGTGATACGCCTGTATCTTGTAAAGGTTCACCAGAGTGACTTACTGCTGTGGTACAAGGCCTAAAATAAAACTTGCACATGCCAAGCATCACATGATGCATAACATATTCTAATAATACATTACAAAACCTTGTCAACACTAGGGAAAATGACTATTCCAAGAAGTAGAGCTGGCTGAAAAAAAAAACATTCTTTTTCCCAAACTGGGACCTTATAAAAGACAGTGGTTTGGGGAGCTGGAGGGAGAGAGAGAGGGGGTTGGTTCTTCCTTTGGTCTGGTGGAGAAAAGTCTGTTCCTTGCTTGATCAAAAATGTCAACAGAATAAGAGAAGCCCACTTCCAGCTCAGATATTCACATTATTTTTTGTCTTTTCTATTTCTTATTTTTGAGCAGCTGTGTTAAGAACCACCTCAGCCCCTTGAGGAACTTGCCAAATATCTTATATCGGCATGCTGAAGTGCTACAACTGCTTTGTGTGCAGTTGTGTCCTGAGTATCATGAGCAGCTTTGCTTTCAGCTACCTGTACACCATCTTGTTCTAAATTGTATCATTCAGCTGGTCTAATGCCAATGTGGAAATACTCATGTCTCTTCTGCTGCTGTACAACACACCGAGGGCTCTTGCAAAATTCATCATAAGAAAATCCTTCTGTGAATTGTTCTGAAAGCAGTGAAATGGGTAACCATAAAGAACAGTAATCGTAGCAGTTTCTAGCGTAGGACTGTTAATGACGCTAAGCAAGATTACGACACTTCTTAAACTGAAATAGTTCAGCTAACACATGCAGCCTAGAAACGGTTTTCTGTTGACTGATAAACCGATGTTTTAGTAGATGAAATGTAACCTCTCTTTCTTTTAAATATATTTTGACAGATTGAATCTCTGACAATGAAGCCTTTTACTGCATATCCTTCTGTTTTTATCATATTCCTGTTTGCGGTGCTGCAGAGGAGCCATGGACAATGCAAAGAAGCAGCTAAAAAATCAGAGATTAATTTGAGTGTAAAATATGATCTTCCTAACTTCATTGCGGAAACGCCGATTCAGAATGTAGTTTTGTACAAGCACCATGTCTATATTGGAGCAGTCAACAAGATTTACGTACTAAATGAAAGTCTCCAGAACATTTCTGTGTACAAGACTGGGCCCATTTTGGAGAACCCTGACTGTGCACCATGCGAAGACTGCAAAGATAAAGCCAATTTATCTAACAGCGTATGGAAGGATAATGTCAACATGGCACTGCTCTTAGAAACTTATTATGATGATCAGCTCATTAGCTGTGGTAGCGTGTCCGGAGGCGTCTGCCACCGTCACATCATTCACCCTGACAACCCTGCTGACATCGAAAGCGAGGTGCACTGCATGTATTCACCCCAGGTGGATGGAGAAGCAGATAATTGTCCTGACTGTGTTGTAAGCACTTTAGGAACCAAAGTTTTGGTGACTGAAAAGGACAGGTTTGTCAACTTCTTTGTTGGAAATACTGTGGCATCTACGTTTCAGCCTCCTCATGTGCTGCATTCAATATCGGTTAGAAGGTTAAAAGAAACACAGGATGGTTTTGAATTTCTCACAGATCAGTCTTATATAGATATCCTCCCTCAGTTCCGTGACTCGTATCCCATTAAGTATGTCCATGCCTTTGAAAATGATCACTTTGTCTATTTTCTGACTGTCCAGAGAGAATCTCTCGACTCTCAAGCTTTTCACACTAGAATTGTCCGCTTCTGCACTTTAGACTCAGAGATGCGTTCTTACATGGAAATGCCTCTTGAGTGTATTTTTACTGAAAAGCGGAGGAAGAGGTCCATCCGAAAGGAGGTGTTCAACATTTTGCAAGCTGCCTACGTAAGCAAGCCAGGTGCAGCTCTAGCCCACGAAATGGGTCTTGGGTTGAATGATGATATTCTCTACGGTGTTTTTGCACAAAGCAAACCAGACTCTTCCGAACCAACCAACAGATCTGCTGTCTGTGCTGTCTCTGTGCGAACCATCAACGAGTTCTTCAACAAGATTGTCGACAAGCAGAACATGAAATGTCTCCAGCACTTTTATGGGAAAGAGAGCAGATACTGCTTGAACAGGGTAAGTGATAATTTCTTAACATTTTGGGACTCTTATTCTCTCTTTGCCTATTGCATTGCCAGGTAGCCGTCCCTAAGTTTCAGTTACAAAATGTAAGTCCCTACTCATTTCAGATTACTCAACGTTGCTGATGATTCATCTCTGTAAGGATTAGTTCCTGTAAATTGACTGTTAAAATCACTGAGGTCCTTCTGGTGCTAAGAAAGTATTAGTGGAACTAGAAAAAAAATCCTTTTAAAAAAATTTATACGTAATTGTTCTTCTGTGTTCTTGAGAGACTATGATGCAGATAAATGGAACATTTAAGCAGTTGTTTCTTTCAGTATCTTAAAAAAGTATTCATTAACATTCATATCCATGTGCACTGAGGTGTCCCTGAAAATATCACTCATATTTTAAACCGTGTTAATGCTGAGTCACTGCCCTCTTTAGAAAAAAATGAAAGAGCTGGTTTGGAACAAGCCATGAAGAGCCAGATTTTTATACAGTTACTCATACTTAATACATAAACGGTCCCACTGAAAGCAGTTTTCTTAATGAAAGAAGTGTCTGTTGAAAGCGTATCTGACTGACGTTACCGGTAGTCTCAAATGGAAGGGTTGCCTTTCTGTATACTGTATGTTCAGGTGGTTGATCCTCTCCAACCATCTGAAAGATGTGAGTCAAGGAAGCGCAGAAGTTATTTCTTCCCTTCTGGACAGTGTCTGTGCCAGTGTCAGTTCTTGTAAAGGAAATACAGCGTCTGGGAATGGGGTACTTCTAAAGTTTATTTTGAAGCACGAAACATTGCGGCATTGAATCACACCTGCTTGTGCAGCAGGGTCTTAAATCTTCCGTCTGGGGAGCTTACTTTTCTCAAATACAAGAGAACTGGAGCTCAGAGGTGGCACACTGCCCTCTGCCAGAGGACAGGACCAGACCAGTTATGATGGGGTGCTACTCAGCCACATGAGCTGCGATGAGGCCTGTGTCAGGATGGAGCAACAGCTCAAGCTGCGTTTGGGTCTGGATGGGATCTGTCATGTCCCGTTATTGGGATGGCTCCTGGTGAGAGTGGGAATCATAGGCCTTCATCACCCTTATACCACCAGAGTCCTCCTCAGCATGGCGGCCCAGCACAGGGCATCATTCTGGGGCAGTGGCACAGGCCTTGGTTGGACCTTGCGTGAAAGGACTGCTCTTCACTGCCAGGGCTGGGATGGGGGGTCTAGGAGAAGCATCCATTAGAGACCTGCTGTGGCTTCTGCCCAGTAGCAGGAATGTGCTCAGCAGAGCAGATGGACCCAGTCTCAGCATCATCACAACCGCCTTGGCATTTGGGGGACAACTACTTATCAGAGATGCCAGGTGTTCAACACAGATACAGGCTGATACAGCAGCCACAACAGACGTAGCATTTTATTCTCTTTTTTGGGGGGTGAGGCAATTTTCAGGAACTGAAAGCAAATTAGGAAATATTCAGCACAGCAACTTCTTATCTTTCTTCCCTGTGTTATTGCTGTCCTAATTTTTCATTTCAGATCTTAATATCTTTTTTTTTTTCCATTTTTTCAGTTCATTTTTAACAATGAACATTATTCTTCTCTGAAAGTACTTTTTTTCCTTATTCCTGGGGCATTTTATTTGTAAGTGACTGTCTTTAAAGCTTGTGGCCTTTAACTTATCACATTCTGTTCTTGCTTATACACCTGTTTCATAAGGTGATCTTTTCATAGCAAGGTATACCATTAAAATATTGACAGAATAATTTGCCACTTTTCACATGCTGGGAAGTACTTTCCTGTTTCAAAAGCTTTTCCAGAGTCTGCTGCTGCTTTGCATATCAGAACTGAATGTCTTATGCTGCAGACGGTTTATTATAGTTGCCCGTTTTCAAGAAATGTCATCAAAACTCTGATTTCTGCTGCATTAAATTGATAAAGGGAAAAATGTTTCTGTGATTTCTTGTGGTTACTTTAAATGGCATAAAGGCAGTCAGAAATTTCTTTCCTGATTGTTTGCTTAACACTGAAATATCAAGACTGCCAAGCTTTGCCGTTCCATTTCCTTTGCTTTATTTCAGAGGACTCATTAAGGCTCCAATGAAAAGTGTCCCATGAGGTTTTTTCAGGTTTCATTTGGCCAAAAAGATTTACAAGAATTTGCCACGCATCCTCTATACACTTGTTTTTCTCAGGTGTGTAAAACAGACCAGCAAGGTTGGAAGGTGAAGGAAGGGAAGGAGCAGGCAGAAGAAGGAAACCTGTTATATCTTATGGTTATGTTTGTGTCAGGAATGTCAGCTCTGGTCTTCCTTGATTTTGCTGGAGGTAAAATAATAATTAAAAAAAAATCCCAAACGCCTCAATTCTTCTTAGGCCCTTTTTTGTATGTCATAAAAATGTACATGAGGGCATAACCCATTTTTTCCCCTTTGTAAGTCACCTTCAACTTAAAAGAAAGCTTTTATAAACTGTGGGAGTTTGTCACAGTTTATTTTGGCAAAATTCAAAACTTGCTTTTTGTAATGTAGCCAGGATGATCTTTCTCTTTGATGTTGAAAGAATGAAACCACAGACCACTGATGCAAGTGAAAGGCACTGACCACTGTGAGATTAAGTCATAGGACAGTGAAAACAGTAGAGCAGTGGATATGGTATACCACTAACTTCAACATTAAAAAGATAAACGAGCCTTTAGCAATGTTTGCAAGGGAGTGCTATCTGATAATTTACAGTTAGAGTCTGATTGATGAATCCCATTTCATGTTATCAAAAAAAGTCCCACAGGACAATTGTACATAATTTTGTTGGACTTTGGGTAGTCCATCTTTTTAACTGGCTGTCCCTCAGGACTGTTTAGTCTGAGGCTGCTAAAGGTAGAATTAGACCAAAATAAACCAGAATAGAATATCCAAAACATTTCCTCAACCCGTTCTTCTGAGATTTTAAGCATTTTTTAAAAAAATACTTGAGCTAATCTTTATATTGCTGACAAAATTTCTTAGTTTCCTAAAGGAATGAAGATTATGTGGTCATGCTATTGTATGCTTGTCTTTATGTTAGTTGTCCTGACAACTTCAACAATAAGAAATCTTAAAGATGTGAATCCAGGTGTGAATCCAGCGATAGATCCAATATATGCTCAGGCTGTGGAAACCAATGAAGTGTAAAGAGCCCCTTTATAAGCATCAGAAGGACTCACAGGGATCCAAGCAGGTATTGCTCACCCATGGGAAAAGTCTCCGTCAGAGCTTAGTAGGATAGCAAAGTCAACCAACCGCAAGTTATAAATCTAGACACAACTATGCTTCAGTCACTCCAGTGCTCATGGAAAACTTTATAAAATCAAAATAAAACATTTCCAGTCGCGTTTAAGTGAAATACATACGTCGACACCTGGACTCACTGAAGTCAGGGTTAGGAAAAGTGAGTCCAGTGGCGCATCTGATTCATATCAGATGTACCTCAGCGGAGCTGTGACCAGTTAGCACTTCCTAATAATTTCCTTCGGTGAAGAGCTGGCTGTCAATACCATGACAGCAAGGAGGAAACAGAACTGGCTTTGAATTAATAGAAATATTTGGAGACATAGTAAAGGGGTTTTATTGCCTGTGTCAGGACAAAGATATCTGAGAGGTAGTTGCTGTGGAGGGTTTTGAATCACTGTTCAGGAATGTCCTAACCCACGATGAAGAGAAAACTGGATGTAGGCTTTTAGCAGCGTTTATTTGGTCACAGTTAGTCACTATCAGCCCTGGTGTGCTGCTCCTTAAAGCAGAGTACTTGGATGAGGGCGCAAGTGCTGCTTACTTCATTTGCAGACATAGTCCAGTAGTACGCACCTCTATCATGGATTAAATATGACTTCCCAAGTGAGGAAGATGGGTTGAGTTTAGCCTTGACAATCTCAAGTATACATTTCAGTTATTATTAGTTAGATCGTGATCTTATGGGCTTTGTTTAGCCTTTCTGTATCTATTATGTGCTAAATAAATGTGAACCTAATTCTCCTCTGATTATACCCAACTTCAATCACTGCTGAGTTCCGTGGAAAAGCACTTCTAACAATGAAATCCAAATTCAACTCTCTAAAGTTCCTGTGGTTTTGTTTCTTCTACAGGTAAGTTCAGGTGAAAGCCCAAAGTACTCGGTTCACCTTGCAGGAAAACAGAAACCACAAACAGGCTTTTGCCACCGTGTTCCCAACAAGTGTCCTAAAGCAAGACAAACTGGTCACCACTCCTGTCAAATGAAAGGCACAAACGTTTGGAAGAATGTGAAATTAAAACAGAAGATCACCAAAACAAAAGATAAAGTGGCAGCAAAATAAACACATGGTGATGCTTCTTTATTACCATTACACACATGATAGATGAGTAAAATTGGGTTATGCTTATATTGTAATGGAAGAAAATAATTGCTGCCTTCTATCAGGAAACCGCAAAGGCACTTATTGATCTGTCATCCTAAGGGTATGTCTAGGAATATTTAATAAAATAAACAGAGACAAATAACTCTTTTGAGGCCCTGTAACTGTAGTATCCCACACCATTTGGCATAAAAATTTTTGGCAGGTTTAAAAATAACACCACATCTCTCTGATTAGGAAGGGTTGATGTGGCTTGTTTAGATAATCTCACAGCATGGAGGAAACGTTTTTTTTATATTGCAAATAGAATGTGCCTGAATATTTTCCCTAAAAGTCAGGCACCGGAATCCATCGGATTGGCTCAGTAATTTATTCCTCTGGAAATGCTATATCAAATGGCATACGGCATTCTGCCTGGCACGAAGCCTGCTCCCATCCATGCAGATTTTTTGTGAGCTTCTCTATGGGTTCTGACATCTCAGAAGAATCAACAGAGAGGGACTGCGTGATGGGCAATGTGCACTGACACCCTTTAAAACAGGCTTAAACCATAATAGGAAGGTGACAGGCTGCATTCACGTTCCTGTTCTGCGCTCACTGCCTGTCTGCTGAAAACAGATGGTACCCGGAGGGTGCTCGTTGTGCCCTGTACGATGGATCACAAGGCCAGGTGTGCTCACCCTTCAGCTCCCCTCCACCGCTCGGTACGTGGCCATGCACCCACCGGGCCGTGCAAGACCTGACTGGGGCAAATGGCATGGCCTAAGGCAGTGGTGTCGAACTCATTTTCATTGGGGGCCACATCAGCCTCACGGTTGCCACCGAAGGGCCAAAGGTAATTTTAGGACTGTATAAATGTAGGAGTAGTTACTGCCTAAGGGATTGCAGAAAGAGTCTGAACTCCAGTTAAACTGCATATGAGGGTGGTGTGGGTCTGGGTATGGGTACAAGTGCAGATGTGGGTATGGTTGTGTAGGGGATATGGTATGAACATTGGTATAGGTATAGGTACAGGTATAGGTATAGGTGAGTAGGGGTATGGTTATCTCAGGCTGGGACTGATTCAGCAGAGGTATAACTATCGAGGTAAGGGCTGTTCTGTCCCTGGGACTGGCCACATGAACACCACCATGAAGGAGTTCCCCAGAAAAAGGCAAGGCAAGGTAAAACGCAGGTCGGGAGTTTCTGTGGAAAGTACTGCATTGTCCTGAGCAGTAAATATCTTTGCAGACTCTTGTGAGCCTCAGGAGCTATGGGATCCAGGGGCTGAATATGTTAGTGCCCGAGTGCTGCAAAAAATACAGTTTTCCTTCTCCTGATGTCCTGCTAGGAGCCCGTCTCTGTTTGCCTCCCAGTGCTGCTGCTTCTTGGTGTTTCATCATCTTCTCGATGAAAGCTGGATTTCTCTGTGAAAAAGTGGCATCCCTTAAACTACCATTTTCTGCAAAGGGCACTGCTTTATCAGCCAGAGTTACTAATAATGTTCCATTTCCAGACTTTTTAATCAAATTTTTCCACTGGAGGTAGGGTTCCCTATTGGTTATTAGTGTGGAAGAGTGACTCCACTGCTTTTGTCTCAAATTGCACAGGAACAATTTCAGGCAGAAAGTTTTTGGTTTTTTGTCTGTCTGTTTGGTTTTTGTTTTGTTTTTTGTTTTGCTTTTTACCATGGATCTCTAGATTCTCTGGTCATGTGTTCTTTATGTCTCAGCATTTCAGAAGCCCCTTAAATAATGCTAAAGACTAGAACTGGACACAGAATAATTTTCTTATCCTATGTAACTTTGCAAGTTTGAAAACCTTTACAGTCCCACAACAAGAGATGTCTAAAATGCAGACTAGCAGGTATGCAGCATTAGAGACACTCACTAGAGATGTGTAATATTCAGATCTAAGCCTTTTTTTCTGGGTTCAGACCAAATTCTAAGGCTCCTTTGCCCTAGATTAAGTTCCTGTCTCATCTGCTGATGGCTATTCTGCAATGGGACTGTGTCAGCCTCTCCTAAAAGAGTTGCTTGGATTTCTTTATAAACAACTCCATGTTCCAGAGAAAGATAAGCTGAATCTGCAGTGCCCTGCATGCAGATGTAAGTCCTGGATTCATCCCACCTGGCTTGGGTAGGTAGTTGAGACATCTAAGTAAGCAATGAATTTTCCTCAGGTTCTGCTGCCAAACGATGAAGAGACATATAAATCCTGACAAAGCAGACATCTGCCTTTCAGCTCATTCAGCACCAGCCTTACCTCAGCAGTTTCTCTACTTACTCTGTTTGAACTGACTCAGGACCACATATTGCTGTCATTATTGCTCACTAAAGCAGCAGTAGGTAATTATTATCCAGGAGAGTGTTGTGTTACTCAAACTTTCTTAGGTGGCATGTGGGTTTCTGATCTCACGCAGCTTTTGCATCAGAGTGCAATTACTCCTCATTTCCAAACATACAAGTAAAACCAGAGTCAAATCCCACAGTAAATTAGAAAAAAAAAAAAAAAAAAAAAAAGCTAACGAAGAAGACATGGGATAAATGGTTCAGAAAGCAAGTGTAGGTCACAAAGAAATGTTACTTGCACTGTCTGTGGGATGGGTGAAAATGATGAAATGTTAGAGGAGGAATAACTGTGGGAGAAGTGACATTGAGAGCTTCGTTTTCTTAAGGCAGATGTTACCTTGCTTCTATACACAGCCTGTGGAAATTAGGGCAAATTGCATGATTTTTCTCCTACTTTCTGGACTCCTTTCTGTTCCACACATCTCTTGCACCACTGTTTGGCTAGACATGTGGTTGTTGTGCAATGTTATCTCATAATAAGAGTCTCCACTCTCAGCTTCGTCTTAGGATAACTGGTCTACTTGGAATTCACAGCTTTTCTATTTCATCATAGCTTCCATGTAAATAAGGACTTATATGAAAAATGCACCTGATGCACACTACAAATGTGCAGGAAAACTGCTTTTATCAGCACAACATATCTGATGCATTGTTTTTTTTCTTCAAAATGTGTAATTACTCAACACCTCTCCTTTGATAATCTGTATACTGAGTTAAATGTTAAATTAATATAAGGGAAATCAGCAAAATACAAAGATTACTTAGGTCCATTTTATCTGCTGAATCAATAGGATTTACTTAGTGCTAATGCACTAACCAGATTATGAGAACTAATGCAGCACTGTTCAATGACAAAAGCAAATAAGTCTTTGAATGATCTTGACAATAGAACATGTAATCATCTTAATTTGTATTAACTAATTACATTTAACATGGATGTCTTTTTACCTATTACCTTAAGTGGAGCATCAGTACAGTAATTTCCTTCCCCATTCTTATTTTAGCAGTGAAGTAAATCAAAGCAACAAGTATTAAGAGACAGTGGGATCACGCTATGTAAAATCTTACATCCACGGAGTTCTTTAAAACATTTCTCTTTTTCTAGAGTTCATAAAAATTTGTATAATCTTTCCATGGACTTCAGTGAGCTCTAGATCAACTCCTTAAAGTAGAAAGAGTTGCTTGAAGGTAATTAATTCTTCAACAATTCCCTCTAACTTGTTCCTGATTTTGCAACAAGTAGTATTTTGAAGGGCTGGGTTCCTGTGTAACTCGGACCATCTCCAGGCAGTAGCAACACATAGTAGTGGCCACTGCATAGTCAGGATTGCGTGATTGTTTCCATCTGAAAGGACTGTTTCCAGTTGTTTGCTTTTTCTTCACATCTCCTGCTTCACAGTTGAGATTTGAAAAGTTCATTTTCAGAAAGGGAACATACTTCTTCTGTATTTTGCAAAAAAAAGTCTTTGAATTGCTTTCAAATACACGAGGAATATTGGGAAGAGGAGGAAGGGAGAAGAGGGAAACAATTATTAAAACAAAGAGAGGAAAAAAACTCTTTTACCTTTTTTAGTGTAAAGCTTCAGTGCCTCAGCAGAAGTTCTTAGGACAGGAGAACCCAGTCCCCCGCCTCAGGCACGTTCAGTTCTCCATGAACGCTGGACTGAGTTCACAGCACCTACACCCTTGAGGAGTCTTTCACTAGTCAAGAAGAAACCAGAAACACGGTGGATCTGCTTCTGTGGGAATCGTTTAGGATGTAAATATTCATCCACTGGCAAAACTGAGCTGTTCCATTCGTTATTTTTTTTTCCCTTCTTTGGGATTACAAGAAGTACTTGGTGACGGTCTCTGGTGCTAGTGTGCAGAAATCTGTTTTACAAAGCACATAGCATTTGGAATACTGTGTTTTCAAATACTTTTCTCTTGTGATGTGACTTCTGAATGATTTCTGTTTCACGTTCCAAGAACATGGGGTTCTTGGGAAGAACAAGTTAGTTGTTTGACAAAACAGGGCTTGAAGAAGGAGGAGAAATTCAACATACCTAGTACCTATCACAGCCTTGTTAACATGGAAATTAGCTGTCTTTCTGTGCTGTGAGAGCAAAAGGTAGGCTACACGCTGCATATCCCCAGCAGACTGCTCTAGTCTAGCTTCCATGTAGTCTCTACAGCAAATAATAGCTGATTCATCCATTTGGGATACCTTTTTTTGAGGACTTACTGACTCTGTCAGTATGAATATGTGCAATAGTTCAATATGAAAGACCCAGTATCTTAATTGATAATATTTGATAAAGGAAGTTAAATGGGAGAATACGAATGTAATGCAATCTTGGTGCCCACAAGGAGCCCTATTCGTGTGCATTTGGCCTGCTATGATACAGTACCCATGACCAGTACTGATCTACGGCCACCTCTGCTTCATTTCCCACAACTGCATCTCTTGGAAATGCAGCAGCAGATTTTGGGAACTCACACTGCAGTTTCGCTGACCCAGCGGGTGAGGAGTCTCGCTGTAGACTTGCAGTTGATCACGTTGGCAAAAGCCAACATGCTACATCCAAAGAATTTCTGTTTCTCATGTTCCTCAGTTCTGGCTGGCTTCTCTCCTGCCTGTTGTACAGCGCTGGAATTTGCTCACAAGAGACTCTTCTCTGGTCAATTACTTCCAAAAAATAAATGTGTTCGTATTTTTTCCGTGTATAATCATTGAATGTGCTCATAACCATAAAGAATTCGGGCACTCTGTGACAATTAGCTATAGTGAGAACAATAAATGTGATTATGACTTTTTAGGATTGCTAGTAGCAAAATTTTGTCCATTTCACAATCTTTCTGTCCTGCAAATTGCTGAGGAAAAAATATTCTTTTGGGATAGGATAATAGAAAGCTATTTATACGTTAATCCTCTTCTCCATTATGCTTTATTGACTCTGACCAACTACAGCATGAAATCACATAGGAAAGGAGAAGGGAGATAGTCTCTTTGCCAAGGGAACTGACAGAATAAGGCATGAAGTGAAGAGTCTGTAATGTGGCAGAACCGAGAAATTTTGTCCCGGTTATTTTTCTCCTCTTTTCACTTTGTCAAAGAGCTCTAAGTACAAGGATCTTAGTAGTCATCTCTTGAGTCCAGCATTAAAAAGGCCACTGTGTGATAGCTCGTAAGATTTATGAGGTTTATGAAATTTAAGGATTAATTTCTTTGAAAGATAACGATGATAGACAGGCCCAATTTATAAAGTACCTCACTTTTATTTACATGGGACTGGGAAAGAGAGAATACAAGTTCTAACTCCAGCCCTCCAACAGATCTCCAACATGACGCTGATCAAGTCACTCATCCTCTTCAGGCAACACCCTGGCTTCACTGAGTTTTTGAGGCCAGAATTCTGCTTCTTGTATTACACATGGAGAGAAGAAGTAATCAAATGCACTTCTCACCTGAAGAGAAATACTGCAAACTACCCAGAAAATTCAAATGTATTACAGAATAGAAAAACTGTATTGGCTAAAAATAGACAATAAAATTTAGAGAGGAAAATCTGATAAGGTTCTTCCATGTTCCTCACAGTTACTCCTCCTGTTTGGAGTCTGCTGTGCATGTAAATTCTTCACTATTATGTGTTTGGTTCCAACAGGTCACACTCCTGAAAACTGTAGTTTTATTATTCATCCTAATTCACTGGCCTCCACAACAGAAGAGATAAGCAACTCATACACCCTCTCTGGTTTTAATCATCTTGGGAATCAATTTGTTGTGTAGAATCATTTATGCATTCAGTCTACAGCAGTTTCTTTGGAAAATGATTTTTACTGTTTGCAGATATCAGGATCCAGCTCATCTAGCAGTAGCTCATTTCCCCCTGCTCTGTGTTATGCCATAGAAATGCTCAAAGGAGAAAAGTTGTTGGCACTTATGGGAGCCCACTGCTCTTGAGGGAGACTCCCTCACTCCCTCAAGAGGATCCATAGCAGAAAACAAAAGTTCATACTTAGGAGCTTGATTCCTGACAGCCAACAAGTTAAAAGTTGTGGAAACAAACCAGCAGGAAATAAGACTCCTGCTTATTCCTACTTTCACTTGAGTCTTCTTCATAACTAGTATTTTACAACTGACACTAGGAAATTTTACCTAGTTACATTCAGACCATTTCTCCAATTGGTCAAATTAAATTTTAATTTTAGCGATGTCCTTTAAATCGCTCACAAGACAGCAAGAGATGTTTTGCAGTGACTAAGTCATTAATTTCTAATTTATTCAAGACATGGAACGTAACAGCAAGACATTACACATAATATCACTTTCTAATTGATCGCTGCACTTAACTAAGAACTTTTTTTTAAGGTTTTGGCCAGCTCTAGAAGGACGAACCTGGCAAAGTGTTTCTCCAAATTGCAGTCACTGCAAATAACAGAAAAGCACACAAAAGTCTTTAGTTAAAATTTTGAGGTTTTTGTTCCCCGAGTCTAGTATTCAGACTAGAGACTAGACTATGATAAGTTTTGACACTGACCTAACTCGGTATTTTTTTGAGATTTTCATTAGTGGCTTTAAGAATTCCTCCCTGCTTTGCACTTTTGGCTTCAAATGTGCAACTCTGTCCGAAATATTATTTTTATGCTCACTGAATATGATATATAAATCATCAGTTAACTGCCAAACAGCAACAGCTCCTGATAGCTCAGCTCAATGATGTCAAGAGACTTTTTTGGCACATTCATCTTCTGTGGACCGAATCCAGGGTAAATTCTGTAACACTACAACTTCGCCTATGAACAAATAAGATAGCGCTGGTTATCTCTAACCCTTCTGGACAGGGCCACAACGCAGGGCTTGCTTGCACCTCGTTGCATTCCAGTGGCACACCTACCCCAGCTTCACAAAGCGCTTGCTGTGAATCACAGGCATGATTGGCACCTCCTACAAGATATATATATAAGCGATATAGCCCAACCCAAGCACTTTCCCGGCCTCCAGTCGTCCATTTCAATAGTTGTGTGATTTGTCACTGGAACTTGGCATAATATCCAGAGTGCATCATCTGACATCAGTTATTTTTCCACATTGACAGCCAAATGGATACTTATGTGTATCCTGAGAGAGAGGGAGGGAGGGACGGAGAGACTCAGGCTTCAAAGAGTTAATTTAAAGCAGCTTCTTTACCAACGTTTTCTGTGTTATCAATCTTCCTTTAGTTTTCTAAGTAGCCTTTTAATCTCTGCATTTCTTCTCAAAGATCAAAGCTGCTCTATTTTTTAAACAGCTAACCTTACATTATGGTTAATCCATGAAGTGCCAGGTTTTGTAAGAGAGCCATATGCGGAACAATCTGCAGGTTCTTGGGCAGATACCCAAAATTACAACATCTCTGAGAACGGCTGAGCTGACTTTGTGGCTGAACCGACTTTGGAGAAGCTAAGAAAGGTGTCGGGGCAAGCAGGGAAATCTACCCGCTTCTTAAAAAGAGCTTGAACAGGGTTTCATGAGGCATGTCAGGATGCTCAAATTGTATTGAGATGACTCCATAGGAGGAAGTACTGCTTTGAGGTTAGCACAGGAACATATCTCCCCAAAGTTGTTTCCTTATGAAAAAAAAAAAAGGAGTTACAGCAAAGAGCAGAGATCCCACGTTGAGGGAGGGTAAATTCAGAAATCTGCCTTGTTTCAAAAAGCATGAAAACTGTACATCTTTCTGCACTTGAACTATTCATACTCATTGTATGAGTAATCTTTGCACAGATGTTTCAGAAATACTTTTAGACTGGGTAGGATATCAGTGCAAAAGAATAAAGCTTTTAGCTTGTTTGGTGGCCAAAACAAAGAAAAAGCTAAATTTGTCTGTTGATGATTTAACCCAGTCAAATACCGGGTTAAAAAATACTTAAAGTGTATTCAGTGTTCCTGGTTCAAAATATTAGTTCAGTTCCTGCTGAGCAAAACACACCATACATTAACAGTTAATACCAAAACTGAGACAGCAAACCCTTTAGCATATGGATGACCGAACTGTTAAGTCACTGCTGTACCAGATCCAGTCTAGAATCCCACTTTCTCTGTCATGAGGCAGTGCACAGAGATTTCAGTTGCTCTTGTTTGGTCTTACACAGGTTTTTACCTAAATAATGCAGTAAGTTGGCAGGGCACCTGGAGAAAAGCCAGTACCAGTTCTGACTGCAACTCCTCGGGATCACAGAAAACTTCACCCGACAGCGCTGTTGCTGTGCACAGTTCAGGAACATTACAATTCAACAGTAAAGGACTGAGCTGTTAGCTCGAATGTTTTGTTAATAGCATTTTCAGTGCCTTGGTTTTGTTTTGTTTTGTTTTCAGAATTCACCGGAGTTAAGCCAACAAGAAATTTTTGGTTCGTTTCTTGCTTTCTCATAGTACTTTGAGGGAAGAACATCTGAATCTAGAAAATGGGAAAATAAAATTTTACTCCTACGTGTTCTTTAAGAGTATGCTCCAGATCTATTCAGTTTAGTGTAAAGACTCTGTCTTTAAAAGGATTAATTCAAGTTTTTTAAAGGGCTTTTTAAAAAACATGTTTGTAAAAAAAAATCAATTAAAAATTAGGAAAACGAAGCTCTCTATTGATTTCAACAGAGGAAACCACCGTAAATCCTTTATAATCTCCCTACATGTCTATTCATAAAGTATATCACAGTGGGAACAAGCTAGATGACTTCCAAATTTAAACTGGCTAGAAATCCTTAAGGGGGTTCCCTGTTATTATCTGTATGATCTCACCAAAAGAGATGATGTAGTATCAATAGTAATGGAATTATCAGTTAATAGATTACTATTGAATCGTCAGAACAGCAGATTATATTCTTCTTGAGGGATAACTTAAAGAGTATTGTTCAAGAATTTTTCCAATGAAAACTAAAAACATATAATCTCTATTCCTAAACTGAAAGAGAAAATCCTGCAAATGCAGCAACCGATGTAGCACACTCAAGACATACAGAGATTGGACAAATAGTTCATGAGCCATAGATGATCAATACAACAGCCTAAGTAATTATAAGAGGCTGGCTGCCCCATAGTTTCATTTAAATGTACAATCAGAAACATATTTTTCCTGGCTTATCTCCTTTTTCTCTTTCTCCATCTTTTTCTCCCCTTCTCTCCCTCTTATCACTGAAAAAGGTGGTGAAAAGAGATTAGAAGGAGAAGGATACTGGAAATTGTTATTTTAATGCAAAAAAAAGGTTTAAAAAATGCAACATTTTTAGACAGTTATTTTCTGGGAATCACTGTTTTAGAAGCAGGTGTGCTGCTTGGGCAGGCTCTGCAGTCAAAGAATGCTGAGACCCTTGAAGAAGCAGCATTATGGAAGTCACTAAGAGAAAGGACACCTTGATATATATGTGGTTATACGCATATCATCTGGTTAAATAAAGACCCTATGTGCTATTCCCAACAGACAGGATTGAAAAAAAAAAAAGTTAAAGGAAACATTCCCATAACATTAAGAAGTCGTTGCCTTCCTCACGAAACATCATAACTGATGAAGCAATTAAGTTTGAAACGTTTTAAAATACTTTTGGTCAAATGCATTTGTGCTAAATGACTTCATTCTGACAAAGATCTATGCCTACTCGTAAAGACTGTACTCATCTGTACTTCATTTTCAAACAGGCTTTCTCAAGAAATGCTTCGTACTGCAGAGCACAAGATGATGAATATCGCTTAGAAGTTACGACTCCTTTGCAGAGGGTTGACTTGTTCATGGGCCAGTTCAACAGTGTCCTGTTAACTTCAATATCCATCTTCACCAAAGGGAACCTCACCGTTGCTAATCTGGGAACTTCAGAGGGCCGCTTCATGCAGGTAAATATTACTATGACATCTTCACAACAAAAAAAGCCCATACTGGAGTTTAGCAGGATGGTGAAAAGGGAGGAGCAATATTACCCCAGTTTAACAGGGCACCATAAAATTGAAATTGCTGAAGTAAAAGGAGTTTTTGGAATATAAACAAAGTGCCAAATGGAGCATTCAGCATTTTAAGTGTTTACATGGGCTTTGTGGTTTGGAACAATGTTTTTGGAGCAAATTCTACCATGATTTCCACTTAGTCCAGCTGGCTCAGTTCACAGAGCAGTCTTGGTCCATAAAAACTAGATTTCTTTCAAAGAAACTAAACTGTGAGCTCTCTCTTGGGTGCATATCAAATATGCTCTAACCCCAGCTGGGGCAGAAAGGTCCAAAACGGTGACTGATTCTTCAAACAGTTTCAGATATACACTTCATATGGTCAGTTGGTCTAGAGGATCAGATTAAACCTAGTTCAGTGTAAAATGCCAAGATAGCTCATAATGTAGAAGCAGGAGCCCCAGCATTAGTTATTTCTATATACTGATCCACTCCTCTGGCACCAAATTACTTGCTGGTGTATGTACCCATAACCTACGAATCGCAGGTGTAGAACTGAGATTAGCTCCTCCTTCACCTACTTTCAAGTTTCTCTGAGTGTATCTTAGATTTTCAGGCTCTTGCTCATTCCCTTCTCAGTTCTTTTGGACAGCAATTCTTCCTGTCCTGAAACAGGTTTCCCATAAGTGGTAAATCACCCTCCTGAGGGTTCTGTCTCCCTCCGCTCAGTACATAACTAATCTAGACAGGTAGATTGTACTACATGACTTCTTTGCAGGTGACTAACGAAATAAATCTAACCCATAGAGCCAACAGTCTTTTAAAAACCTGGCAGTCAAAATCAAACATCAGAAGAAAAAATATTTTGAAAGCACCAAGGGCTCTTTCTACTCACCCATTTGATTACAAGCACTGTCTTCTTGCGCTGAGTACCTTGCAGAGCTTGGCTTCTCCAGCTGCCACAGAGTCCAGCCGGGTTGTGCCTCTCACCCTGGATCCCTCTTGCACCCAAGGGCCTGTGTCCTTTTACTCTTGTCAGTATTGTCTTCTAGTGGGCTTCCTGCAGTATTGTCAGTCTTTGGCCCGTCTTGCTCTGTAGGCTGCAGAGAGTCACCAGGTGAAAGTTAGTAGTGTTGTCACCCAACCATCGTTAATTTGAACCTGTTGAGAAGACCATCAGCTGCTATGCTCTTCCAGTTTTCCCATTTACCGTAACCTCCCATTGGAAAACACTTGGGCACACGTGACTTTTCATAAAAACAAGCCTTCCCTTTCTTCTCTCCCATCCCCTCATTTTCTGTCCTCACCATATGCAGTAAGAATGGTTACATATCGTCACCAGTGTATGCACCCGTTCCGGGCAAAGGGAGTCCTATACCTCCACTTCTGTCTTCTGCACACACTGGACACAGAACCTGCCCCATAATGCGAAATCCGTAATGCTGCTACAGAGAAGGAAGCCAAAGTGATTCACCACAAAGCACAGATGAAAAACTGGAGAAAATCATGTTTCTCTTTCCTCCTAAAAGACAGGAATTTAACAAAATGTTCAATGACAACCCTGCCAGTTTTACCTGAACTTCCCATGATGACCTTGGTAACTTTAAGCTGCAGTTTGTCTTCAGTGCAGGAAAGGCAAATGCTAAGAGCTACACACTGAGCACAGGACCAACCTACTCCCTGCTCTTAAATGTAGATAGTAGTTCACACAGTGAACGTGATTTGTTTAACCTTTCTGAAGCCATTTCCTTATCTGCAAAATACAGTTAATACCAACTACTGTCTTGCAGCATTTCTTCTGGGCTGTTAAAAAGCTTTTAGGGAGGTTTGGTGGAAAGCACCAGGCAGCATTATTTTTATTTGTAACATTCTTTAAATTATTCATTCAAGTCCTGCACCACACAGTTCATTCAGACATTTGCCCAACTCAAGGAACAATTAAAATATTTCCAGAATACATTTCCTATTCCAGGTTCAGTTATGGATCAAAGAAAGGCTATTGTGTAAACTGCACATTGCCATTAGTAGAAATATTCTCATCATTGAATTAGATTGGCTTGAGCTACAGGGGGAAGTCAGCATTGGGCTCATACTGTAAGAAGTAGGAGCTCTTTCTTTGAGGGTTTGCTGCAACCAGCAGGAGAATAATACCTTTAATGACACTACCTCCAAATAAAAAGGTTAGTATTTGTTTTGCCTTTAAATGATCTTGAAAGGGATACTAGATCTGTAGGATACAGAAGAGACAGCTTTATGTTCACTTACATTAAATCTTTTTTTTTTTTTTTTTGCTAATAGCTATCTAGGAAGTGCTTTCAAACATGTTCATTAGCAAATGCCCAACTAAAGCAGATTTGCAGTGTTTCTATGGAAATATAGCTATTAACTGCAATGAGATGGAGATCATTAAAAATTGAGCTATTAAATGACCATTACTGAAGTAAAATTGGTTAAAAAAATCAGAATAATCTAACAATGACTTAATTTATCAAAAAAGATATCTCCAAACACTTCCTCACATTTTTTAGCAAAGAAATGTAATGATGTTCTTTTTGGCTACATTCACAAATCTAGTGGAACATATTGCAAAGAATCCTCAGTTTTGCAGTTATTATGCAGCTCACTTTTGCACAGTCATTTACATTCATAATTTTAGCTCTTTGTACATGCAAATATTGAATTTTTCTGTGCAATCCCCTTGCAAGCTGCAGCTATTCTGAGTTGATCATATCCCTTCAGAGGTAGGTATGCTTTCAGAGAAAATTAGTTGCCAAATTCTACCTATCAGGGAACCTGTTTCAAAGCTGGTTATAATGTATTAATATCTTGCAAAGATATTTTCATGCCAATTATTGAAAAGCAAAAAAATTCGCATATAGGTTTCTAAAATTAGAAAATCAGCTCAGCCCTTCCCATGAATCCGGTTCATCTTGTATCCTCTTTGAAATACCAAACCTTACCATATTTAGACAATTTAATTGTGACAAAAATTTCAGTACTAGCAGTCATCCATGAGATTAAAAGAAATAGTAGCACAGTACCTCTATCTCTGACACCCTGAAGTGCCCAAATATGAAACAGCTTGGTGAAAGCAATGAACGTTTAATTTGCATTTTTGCTGTATTAATTTAGAGTTGGCTTTAATTGCTATGAAATATTTCGTGGGGGAAAAGAAGATGTTTAAAACATAGTGATCATGCCATCTAAATTGAATTGAAGCTCCAAGCCTGCACTGTGGAAGCCAGTAGGTGCAGCAGCAAGCTACTAATACTCAACCTGAGATAAATTTATTTGCAAATGTTTCTCGTATTTTCCCACTATACTTGGTTATACTTGATCAGCAGCCAACCGCTTGACTCTCCTTTTCTTTCTTTTTTCTTGCTGTCTTTCATCTCCCTTTGCACTTCATTCTGTTCATCACTTTCTGCCTCCCCATGGATGCCTCATCTCTGACTGTGTTTCCATCTCCATCCATTTTTCTCTTTGTCACACAGCTATAGCACAACATTGCTGCGAAAGTCAACAAAAGGTTTAACATGTAGTTTCTGAGAAAAAAGTTTTTCCTTCTGTAGATGACGGCTACCCGATTCTGGAGTTTTGATGGATTTAGACACGTATCGCAATGAATAGTTCCTGTCTTTACAAGTGATTCCACTGAATCTTATTATTACCCATCAAAACCATGCTAATCACCCAACTCAAAAAATAGCCTGTGTTTTGCTTATTTTTAAAAAGTCCTCTGAGGAGCCAGTAATATTCAAAATGCAAAAGGAGGTATGTTTTATCCAACCAAGGAACAGTCACCTGTTGTTTTCTGCTTGTGCTTTTAGTTCAATTAAACAGAATTATTCAGTTAAACAGCTCTGGAAAGCACTAATACTGAAAAGGAAATAGAGCCTTCTTCACTAAATGTTTATTGTTTGTAGCCAAAATCGAAAACTAAAATCAAATCGATCTGGATGGTCCAAATACAGAAGATTCATGAGTTCTTTTAAGGAGGATAATTGAGGCCAGAAGGTGAATTCCAAAGCTCTCCTGGAGAGTAATTGCAGCCCATTGACATACTGAGCGTGTTTTGGCTGCATCAGAAATGTTAAATCTGTATTTGGCCATGAATAGATCGGAGTTTGAATTTTACCAAATATTGTGGAGTTTCTGTTACAAAACAGAGCAGTAATAATTTTTCTAAGACAGCTGACATGCATGAGGCGGAAAAGAAAAATGGTTTTACTTCCTTCCTAAGCTGGAGCCTGACAACAAGCTTTTTTTTTTCCTCCCCCTTTTTTTTTTCTGTTGAGAAGTTGCAGCTGTTTCGGCGTTTCTTATTGTGCTTGTTTCCAGAGTGTGACTGGGAACACGGGCTGAAAGTACAGCTGTTGGGTGCAAAGTGAATCAGGTATTTCACAGTGGTTATTTGATTAGAAAACAGCACCCAGTCACACTGCTGTAGTTGGGGAATCACATTTTCAGCTGGTGTAAAGAAGCCTTATGCTGCTCAAGCCAAAGAAGATACACTGAGAATACAACTCGCAACTGGAAAACACTTTCATTACCAGCCAGTGTTTTGTGAAATTACAGTTTGTCAAAAGAAAAACAAAAACAAACAAACAAAAGCCACATGATATATTAAGATAAAATATCTTCTAGTTTTCCTCTGTTACAAGGTGATTTTTTGATTTTTTTTTTTCCTGGAGCTTGGTATTATTTCAGAGTGACTTTTGAGTGATGAAGAAAAGAGCAAAGTTCTTCAGGAAGGGGAAATCTGGAAATCTTTCTCTGGGGAGAGTGGGATATGGGAAAGTTTTACAAGATTTATTCTGGAAAGCTCACATTTGGTCTGGCCTTAACAATGAACAAGAGACTGATGCCCTTGACATATGCAGAGGCTGGTTTTCAGCATGACGCTATCTTTGAACGCAGAATACTGCCTGTGCTTGTATGTGTTGCACGCGCTTATACTCCCTGTGCTTGAAGCTGGCCTCACCAAGGTAAAGCCGAAGCAAATGCACTGCTTGTTGGTGACTTTCTTCAGGAAGAGAGTGATGGAGAAGGTTTCACTGTGTGTTTTACAACTAGTGTGGGCAACCGCTGTCTTTAGATGTGGTTCTGGCAGCAGGGCCATCTCATCCTTCTTAACGTACCAGTGGAACTCAGTGCACAGCAGGGCAGCGCTGGGCTGTGTGTGGGGTGAGGAGCTCCCCCAGGCACCCTCTCATCTCCATGAGGCAGTAGGACACCCATCCTTATTGCTCCTGGAGATAAGGGTCTTCCCATGGGTATACATACATCCTGAGATGCAGCCTGCCACATGCTGGCTGCAGCCCTGTCCAATCTCGCTGGACATGAGCCAGCTCTAGCTGAGAAGCCAAGCATTAGCAAAACATGGTCACGCACTGCCATGTCTGAACAGATTCTGGAATGAAAATGGCTTAGGGCACGAGAACCAAAGCGTGATGGCACAGATAGGTCTCTTCAGAGTAGGGCACATCACACAACAGGCCGCTCACCCTCCTCAGGGCCTCTCTGCACTTGTTAGACACAAAACAATGCAGAATAATAATGTGTCTTATTCCAGGGAGACATAATATCCCAACATTTTTAACCATATTTTTAGCTCAGAAAGGGTGTATGGAGTCAGAATAAAGGTTCGAGGAGCACAATCTCTTATCTCTGGCAGGGGCTAAGATCGATAAGAGAGAGGTATGAGGCAAGTAAAAGCACACAGTGATACTTCGCCCACTAGCCTCTTGCTTCTGGCACTTAGCGGCCCAGAAATTCTCTGAGCTGGAAATTGCACCCATACCTGGTGTTTAATAGTCCTGGATGGACTTCTTTTCCATCAATTTTGCTTTTTTTTTTTTCGGAAATTATTTGTTCTTTTGTCCTCTACAGTACACTGTGACAATGACTTCCATAATTTCATTCTGCTTTGAATGATGGAGAGCTTCCTTTGGGGTTGCCTTAACCTCCTGCCTTATCGTTTCATTTTGGTGCCCTTGATTCTGTCTGATGAGGAATAGGGACTGGGCTTTCACAGATGAATGGTCTGGGAAATTTTCGCATGCTAAGCACAGACCTGTTGTCTTTCACATCTAAGGAGACAGAACATTTAATAGTCACACTCATTTTCCTGGAATAGTTATGATTAAAAACAAACACAAACCACCACCAGCAAACTTTAGCACACACATCTCATTTCCCTGAAAAGAGAGAAATTAGCATGTGCTAGAGCTGCTTTCATAGATTACATGCCAGGGAACATAATGCATGCTACAGAAATTAGTATAGACAAAAATAATCACATCTGCTTTTTATTTGTAACTGCAGTCAAGGCTTGGAAAAATGTGTCCCAGAATTCAGCAAGAAGAGAGCCAAGCCTTCAGCATTGCTTTCTTCTCGCAAACAGCTAAGTGGCAAGGCCTCGCCTCTCCAGGAATCAAGGCTCAAAGCCATGGTGCCTGTCAGCAAAATGAGTTGATGCAGAGCAAGGGAGTACAGAGCTTTGCATCCTTCAGCATAGTCATTCAAATCCAGTTAATGCCACAGCATACTGGAAGCCATTTCTACCTTCGAAGTGATCAAACGTATTTTGCTCTAGTTCCTGTCTCATTAGACAAATGTAATCATGGCAAAACCCATCAGTGCAAGTAGCAAGCCATGTTGGAAACAAGTGCGAGGAGGTCAAGTTACGTATGTGTACAGACCTTAAACCTTAGGGAGCCAGAAGGAGGGAAGAATGATGGGATGCCCATGGAGTCATTCCAAAGGCTGTCCGCAGTGCCCACTGCTCTCTTGCCTCTGTGGTCCAGCAATTCACCTGGCTTTTCAGTACTGGTAGTCTGACCTATTTAAAGCTAAATGCAAACTGTGCACACATGCATTTGTAGGAATGCAAACAGTTGCAATCTTTCCCACTTTATCATTTTTTTAACCAACAGAAAACTGGCAAAATCTAGATAAGTAACATTTTCATATCTATAGCTCAACTTTTAACAGTTTTATAATAGCAGTTCTTTCTCTGGTAAAGAATGTGTCTTGATACTCTCAGAAAAATATGAAATATTGCATAATGCAAAATCCATATAGTAAAATTAAAATTAACACCTGATGCCAAATAACTGTTTTGAGAGTGCACATGTTTTAATATTCAGTTTGAGTAGAAAAGCCTACACCCTTCAGAGGAGATCCATTATACTCTCCATGGATTAGAATGATATACAGCATGTAGAGAGCTACATATGTGCCCTTTGCAAGGCTACGCTGCATATCCCAGGGCATTTGAGGCGTTACACAATAAAGTTAACCCTGAGCCTATCTCTGCTGGGTAATGGCCTACACCTGCCAGACATCTAGGGAAAAAATAACAATATGATACTTAGATGGGATTGCTTTTAGAAGGCCTCTCATTTTTGCAGAAGATATTTCAACATGCAAACAGTAACATTTGTAATTCAATCCTGCTGACTAAAAGAACTGAGCATCAGAATGATTTTTAAAAGAAGCTGTTGCATGCTGGTTTTCAAGTCATTACAGTCTTAATTTGTGATATTATGCATAAACGAACCTCGAGTCAAGTCTTCTCACTTAACATTAATACTAGCTGATGGCAATGAAAAAATATTTAAATTAATTATTTTAATGTTCATGGACCTAAATGATCACTGACTTCCAGTATAAAGGTTATATTAATTAATATATTCATTAACTGATTAACTCTTGGCTGTTATGTTCACAGGAGTAGTTTAAGCTATGCTAAAAAACCTCATACTTTGGGGGTTTCCTCTTACATAGAGGGACATAAATATTGTATTTGCTTTGAGAAGGATGTCTGGGGTTGTACTTACTGATAATGAATGTGATTCTCAGAAGGGTTATTTGTAAGAACATCAGAAGAGCCACATGGGTTTTAACGAAGGGTCCATCCAGTTCAGTGCTCTGTCTCCAGCACTGGTGACAAGTAAATGACCAGGGACCCAGGCAACATACTTAATGGCTTCTGCTTCAAGCCCACAGCCATTTTCCATTCTTGGGATTTCCTGAGCTATTGGGTTTTGTCTGTTTAGCTCTTTCCATGTACACGTGGAGTTTCCCTTTGGATGTGTATTCTTCTTGCGTTCACAGCCTTCAGCAAGGAGTGCCATAGGTCATCGCGCACTGCTAGAAAGTTTTACTCTTTCCTTTGAACCTGACTCTCACTTCTGTCATTTGATGGTGTTTAGTACTTTTATTAGCAGAGAATAAATGGGCAGTCTCTACCCAATCATGATTCTGTATGCCTTTTTCGCAGCGTTTCCACACCTACCCTACTCAGTCATTGTTCATTAGAGCTGTTTGATCATCTTTGTTACCCTTCTCTGAACCTTATCCCATTTTAACATACTCTTTTTGTCATGAGGCAACCAGAACTGCACAAAGAATTAAAGGTTTGGGAAAGCCATGAATTTGTATGACATCAGGACATTTTCTGATTTGTTCTCTATTCCCTTTCTAATAATTCCTAAATTTTGGGGTTTTTGACTGCCGCCAAGCAGTGAGATGATGTTTTCATGGAACTATCTATCATATACTGCTTTAAATTAATCTTCTTTGTTATATTTCACCTGCCATTTTATTGCCTTGGCATGCTGTCTTGTAAAGTCCTTCTGCCATCCTTCATAATCTGTCCTCATGCGTATCACCTTGAATACTACCAGATCATCAGAAAACTTTGTCACTAGACTGCTCAACCACTTTTTCAGCTCATTTATGGGTATGTTGAACAGTATGGATCCCAGCACAGACACCTTGCAGAACACCTCTGGTGACTTCTCACTATTGCAAGGCCTGACCATTTACTGTTAACATCTGCATGTTCTCTTTTAGTCAATTATTTATCTGTACAAGACCTGCCCTCTCTCCTAATTGCTTGAGTCCAGGCACATAGATATAGTTTCATTTCTCTTATGCTCTGGAGAAATGCTTGGTTATTAAATTAATGATTAAAATGTAAAAAAAATCAACACCATCCTTAAAAACAAACAAACAAACAAAACCAACCAACCAACCAAAAACAACTAAAAACCAAATCAGCACTTCATAGTCTTCGTAAACAGAAATCCTTCTGTAGTACTAAACCATTTCCATGGTAGAAGTAGGCATTGTATGGTGATGTGTCCATAGTAGATTAAAGCCACACTGTGCACACATCAGCCCAGTCTCAAGCAATAAAAATCAGCAGTTTCTGAAAACAACACTGCAGTCCTAAGTAGCTGCTTCTTCCTGCTGTAGAAGCTGTCTTCAAATTGCCTTTTTCTTCAGGATTATGTTGAATAAGGGTAAGAGAATTTCAAGGACCAGGCTGATGCGTGCAGAAACCACACAGTTATACAGACCAAAAAGAGAACTTTTGCATCTAGTATGTGTTACAGCAGCACTGTAGGCTGATAGATTAGTTCCAAGCAAACTCCAAACTTTTATTCCATAGTCCCAAATGAGTTAGGAAGTGTAATTTGAGCTCCCTATATGTCATGGGGTCAAAGTCTATTCGCTTGGGCTCTGAGCAGCTGATTTGACTATCAGCCACAGTAAAATAAAGGTCAATCAGTGTTTAAAGTACCAAATAATTTTTCCAAGATTGTAGAGATGGGATCCAAATTGTAATGTATTGCTCTGAGGTTGCAACACAGATGTGTTTAAAGGGTTAATGCTGTGGCTCAATCAGAAAGAATGCTTGGCAATAGGAGGAAGCCTGGATTAATGATAGAAAAGAATTCTTAGCATTTTATAGCAGTGGGTATTCGAGATGAGACACGGCTAATGATCAACTAAAAAGGTATTTGCAGCTGTGGTGCTACCTCTCCCCATAATGCCAACATTAATCAAGGTTTTTCATGCAGCTTTGCAGTCCATTCTATTTTTCATTGTCCTGAATATAAAAACAGAGCTCATGCCCTAATACACTGAGTCAGAGCCCATACTTCTGTGTCACCAAAAATGATCAGACCTTATTGATTTCTAAAAGCTGTACTTTCTGTACTGAAACAAACCCACAGCAAAGTCTTTAATAAAGCCAGTTTCATTTTAAAGGGGAAAAAAAAAGCCTCTTGTAGCTCCAAAATGTAGATACCGCTGGGATGTGAAGCACTTTCTGTCATGAATTAGCTGCTCATATATTTTATTTAAGTCTTGAATTACAACAAAACATCAGCTGTAATTACAGCATCTCTAAGTCTAGTTTTGGAGTCAGCCATCTTGTTGAAAGGCCTTGGCAGTGCAAAAAGCCAGTGAAATCATGTAAGTCAATGTGCTAGCTGTTCCGATGCTGCCTTCAGAGTCAGAAGAAAAGCTTCATTATAGTGAAAAATTAAACATTTGACATACAAGTTATTTCCCGAATGGCTTCAATCTTTCTAAATAATGAACCCCATTGAATCTCAACTCCTCAGCAAATGTTGATTATCTAAATTCCTTAAGTAAACTACACGTGATGCAGCTTTTGAAACATGAACGTGATCTTCCCTCATGTAAACAATCCTCTGCCTTTGTTGCCTGATGCTATCACACTGGAGCTCACATCCTTCTGCATTGCAGGCCCAAGCCTATAAAATCTTGCTATCAAATATCCATCCCAATCTGCAGATGCTTTATGCCTGTGCTTAACAGCCATGACTCATCCCATTAAAGTCAACAAAGTTACAGTAGTAAAGTTAAGCGTGTGTTTGCAGGAATAGGCCCAAATTCTCAGAAGTATTTAGGTAACTCAAGATGCAGAGAGATGACTAGTGGGGGAATTTCATAGCAGTGTGACTAATCTCCCTAAGATCTCCTAAACTCAAGAGGGAGAGAGAGGGGTCTTGCAAAGGGGCTTCAGGACAACTAAATTAGGCTCCTGTTTTGGAACATCTTCCAGAGAAGCCTCCAGCTCTCCCTGGCATTTAAGAGGTGCTTTGAGTGCTCTGTCATGGACACCCAGCTCCCATGGAAATCAGCAGAAGCCAGGCCTCGAGGTGCCCAGCCATGTCTGTAGCAGTAGCCACCTCGCCAGCTCTGGGAACCCAGGTCTGTGTGCTTGTAGCTCTGTAGAGCTGCTCACACCACCACCTCCACCTGCCGTAGCTTTGCAGTCTAATGGCACCACATGCATCAAAGCCAGATACTATTGACACAGGGTAAAGTTTGCTTTTCAGACTGAAGGACTGCAGCGAAAATAAAATGGAAATACCTTTGACTTTTCAAAGCCTGGAGTTTTAAGATTATTTTAAATAAACATTGAAGATAAAATTCTTCTTTCTTACACGTACAGGACTAAATAAATGACCCAGCATTTTATGGTTGAAATTAAAGAAAAAAATATTTTACCTGAAATTAAAGGACTAGAAAACATGCAATGACTCCTTCATATTTTAATAAATATGATGTATTTTGAGGATCCTCCAACGACCATGATTTTGCTGTGTTAAATAAAGTAATTTTATAATGCTTTAATCAGATCATGATGGAACATTATGCAAAATATTATGCAGTGTAATGCAAAGTAATTAATGCAAGCAGAGAAGTGGTAGGAATGTGAGACCACTGAGCTGCACGCATTTGTGTCACACACTGCCTGCTGATTTTCCCAATTTCTTTCTTTCTTTCTTTCTTAGATAGTGGTTTCCCGTTCAGAACCCACAGCTCCACATGTCAGCTTTCAGCTAGACTCCCACCCCGTCTCTCCCCAAGTTGTTGTTGAGGATTCATTATCAGATGATGGCTATACCCTGGTAGTGACTGGAGAAAAGGTGAGTGGTTCATAATCTAATCCTTCTGTGTACTGTATAAACCTGCACATTTCAGTAAGAGCAACTATTCACACTGCTGTTTTATGCTTTTGTATCCTTTCAGCCTTGCCATTCCCTTAGGAACATTGGAGGGGCAAGTTTCCTCCAAGATATTTTTTTCCCCTTACTAAACAAACTGATAGCCTAATATTGAGAAATGTTTAAATAATGTAAGAGCTGTGATATAAACCAACAAAAGCCAGGAAATACAGATTTTAAGGCCGAAACTCTGTCCTTAATTCAAGTGCTTGCAAAGAAAAAACACACAATGGCTCAAGGAAAGAATGGTGCTCACAGTTTCCTGGCTTTTGTTCGTTTGTGTCATAACACTATAACTTTTTAAGGAGGGGTGTGTGTGCAAGAGTTACGTGCGTGTGTTTAAAACTGAGAGTCAGTGTTCATAGGAAGGTTTGAAGATTGCTTTAGCATGTAGTCTGCAAAGGGTTAATAAGAGATGAAGAGCTGTCATAAATATGCTATTGTCATAAGCAGATACGCGTTGTAGAATGAGTTTAAAAGATCAGCAGATAATATTACAGATAATCCTAAACCATAATCGTAAGCAATAATTTGACCCGTTGAGTTCTATAGGAATTTACAGAAATACATCAGCCATTAGTAAAGATGGTAATTAATCATTTACTGGAAATGTATGAGATATTTATAAGAGTAATCTTCAAGAAAATGTCCCAAATAAGTTCAGGGAAGGTACTGAAGTGTAAAGAAGTATGACGTACCTATAGAGTAGTGTAATTATATACTAATTTTAATATTTTGATTAAAAATTATCCTTATATATTTAGAGTGACCATTATCATAACTATCCTGGTATTTTAAATACTATAAATTTTAATTCGTATTTTAGGTATCGTTTAGGTTTTTTGGTGATTAGTGTTACAAAACAAGTACATGGGCAGTCATTGTGCTGTAAGTGTGTCAGATATTAATTCAGCCTCACCAAAGTTGAAATAGCCCTCATGCCTATTTTTACAAATGTATGAACTAAGACATACTGAGGTACACTATTTTTTCCAAGAACTGGTGCAGAATTGGGAGGAGCACACTGTTTTTCCATCAGCAAAAAATGCTACCTCTCTGTAAACACCAGATGCTGGTAGTAACTGTATATAACATTAAGATGCCTTTAGGGTTTCTCCCAAGCGAATTTAAAATCATGTCAGTTAAATTACTTATAAGATCCTATAATTACTAAGCTAAAGAGAAGTCGAACTGCGGCTTGCACATCTGAAATCTGAGTAGCACCGCAGCGTGTTGCATAAATAGAGGCTCTCCTTGCCGCTTAGTGCATGTATTAAAGGGATCTGTGCACCATGTCTTTGCATCAACAGATAACGAAGATCCCGCTGACGGGGCCGGGCTGCCACCACTTCAGGTCCTGCAGCCAGTGCCTCCTGGCTCCTGCCTTCATGCAGTGCGGCTGGTGCGGCCAGCAGTGCCTCAGGGCTGCCCAGTGCACCGGCGGCACCTGGACCCAGGAGACCTGCTTGCCTAGGGTTTATGAGGTAAAACGGTGGATTTCTCGCATTTATCTCTGAGGGAAGGACGCGATCTGCAACCTGCAGATGTTTTCTGTGTATTTTTATGCAATGGTGATAAATGAAGTGTCTGGTCTCCTCGACTTCCCCTCAGCCGCAGTGTCCGTGGAGCCCCTGGCTGGATGCATGTATTCTGAATGCTGCGGGCTAGGGTGGTCATGGTGGACAGGTCTGTCTGATCGTCCTGGCTTGCCAGGGGAGAGGCTCAGCCCAGCATAGCTCTCATGGTGGGGAAACAGCATGGGTCTGAGCCAGCCTGGCAGGGGTCTGATGGGAAAGGCCAGTCACAAAAAGGAGTGCCCTTCCTCTCAGACCCCTCTCGAAGCAAGGAGGTGCAGGAAAGCAGTTCCCGCCCACAGCTGCCACAGCCTGACACAACGCAGGAGATCACAGAATCACAGAATGTTAGGGATTGGAAGGGACCTCGAAAGATCATCCAGTCCAATTCCCCTGCCGGAGCAGGAACACCCAGATGAGGTTACACAGGAAGGCGTCCAGGCGGGTGTTGAATGTCTCCAGAGAAGGAGGCTCCACAATGTCCCTGGGCAGCCTGTTCCAGTGCTCTGTCACCCTCACCATGAAGAAGTTTCTTCTCATGTTTAAGTGGAACCTCCTGTGTTCCAGTTTGAACCCATTCCCCCTTGTCCTATCATTGGTTGTCACCGAGAAGAGCCTGGCTCCATCCTCGTGACACTCACCCTTTACATATTTATAAACATTAATGAGGTCACCCCTCAGTTTCCTCTTCTCCAAGCTAAAGAGACCCAGCTCCCTCAGCCTTTCCTCATAAGGGAGATGCTCCACTCCCTTAGTCATCTTCGTTGCCCTGTGCTGGACTCTCTCCAGCAGTTCCGTGTCCTTCTTGAACTGAGGGGCCCAGAGCTGGACACAATATTCCAGATGCGTTCTCACCAGTCCTCATCAGTCCCCATGCTGGCTCCTGTGATGGAGGAAAGGGTGATGTTTCTCTGTGGGGAAGAGTCCCTCTCTCCCCTATCTAAGCTCTGTGATGGTGCTGTCAACCAAAACACCACACTGGGGGAGATGTCTTTTTCCTAATGTCCCCTCCCCAACTCCTTGTTCTACTGGGTCCACTTGCCACCAAGGGGGACGAGCCTGTAGCTGCAGCCTCCCAGGGACGAGGATAGTCGGAGGCTGCTGCCAGCCAGCTCAGGCCCATAAAGGGTGTGCAAGACCGAAACTGCTTGGACAAGCAAAGAGCTGTGCTGGCGCGTTCCTGTTTTAATTTAGCTATGGTTGACGCAGGGTTCGCGCTGGCCGCCCATATGTGTAACCGAATCATCCTGTGTGGAGTGTGACATCGCTGTGAAGGCGGAGGTTTGTAGGGCAGTTAAGAGACTAGAAAACTGAGGGAAAGACAAGCGTAAAACTTTCTGGTAGCACTTATACCCATGTATTTTTGTTAGTGCATTTAAACTACATCATCTAGTCAAAAATCCTTTTTCCTTTGTGGGCATACAGCTTATAAACGGAGATGAAAATTTGACATGCTAAACTCTCAGAGAGTAAGCGAGACGAAAGGGTTTTTTAAATGAATAAGGTACCTCAACCAGGCAGATGATTTCATGTGCAACAACTTTTTAAGGAGTAGAGAGGCAAAACTACTAAGAATCTAGAAACAGATCTAGAAAGACATGTTTACAGGGTTTTTTTCTTTTCCATATTCACCTTTCAGATACATAATTTAGGACTAACACAGGCAAGTCAATGAACAAACAATGAAGCATTATAGAAATTAAACCCAAAATGGAGGGAAAGGGGTATGTGTGTGGGTTTGCTTTGCCTTCTATTGCCATTTGCCTCTGGACAAAGGGTATGTAAAAAAATGGCTAATTCAGGATGTGAGTAGTTTACTTTCCCTTTATACAAGAACACATTTATTTCAAAAATGCTGTATTCGATGATCAAATAGGCCTTTCTGGCCTTAGTTTGTATGAGACTATGAATCACCAATTCCAAGGGGTGCACTGAGGATTAGTCCTGATACATTTTTATATAACTCTGCAGGCCCAAGCCACTCACCTATCCTGCACAGTTTTTTTTGTTTTTCATAGAGCTCAAACACAAGTAGCATCTTTTAATTTTTTTTTTTTCCTGGCAAAACTTTCCAGCAGTGGCTATACATTGCCATTCCTCCAAAAAAACTTCTAAATCTCTTAANCAAACACAAGTAGCATCTTTTAATTTTTTTTTTTCCTGGCAAAACTTTCCAGCAGTGGCTATACATTGCCATGCCTCCAAAAAGACTTCTAAGTCTCTGAACTACTTAGTTTCTGATTTTCAGAGATGCTGAGCCCATATAGCCCTCTTTAATTTCAATTGTGAGTGTATGCACTCAGCAGTTTTAGGAACAGAGCACCTGCAGCCCATGCAGGCAGAGATGCAGAGACTGAGAGGTACATCCCCAAGTCCAACTTTGTGGTCCCTGTGAAGTCATGGGGAGGACTCATCCAGGGGAGCACACTGGGGATGTGGGGTGCTTGGGGCAGGCATGGGGCTGGTTGTGTTCTCCCCCTCCTGCATGGCTCAGCCCTGCCTGCTCAGCACAAGTCCAGTCTAGCCCTGTAATAAATATGGATCTGTGGCACTGATGGATCTTAAAGCGAATCTCGAATTACAGCATGCCCATGTTGGTAAAAGTTGCTTCTAGAAGGCTTGTAAGGAAAAAAAAATGCAGCTGAGTACTTAAATCCCTTTGGATTGCTAGCTGTTAAGACAGATTTTATGCTCTACTGGACCATGACATTTAACATTATTACTGAAAAAAATACAAAACAGATTATTCATCATCTTCTGATCTGTCTTTAAATCCATATGCATAAAATATGAGAAACAAGCTTGTTTTGTTCCTAACAAACAGAGGATGACCTGCTTTGCATAGTATCTGAAATTCAGTCCGAACCACCCCCCCCACCCTGTAATATTTTGCAGCTTTGAGAGGGACAGATCGCTTGAGATATGTCATACGATCGCTTTAACCTGAGGGGAACACAGAGCTTCTCCCAGGGTCTGGTCCAATGGACGTTAGCTAGCTAAGCCTTCAACAAAGTTTTCCCAGGTTATTACAGAGAGTGGTGTGCAATGGAAAAAATTTAAAAAAAAAAAAAAAATTTCCTCTTGTGGGGGTGACAGAGAAGAAACCCAGCATTTTCCTGTGGAGTCCTGCACATCTTTCTCTCAGCCCCACTTTAAGCACATTACTTTGGAGCAGTGGGTGACGAGGAGCTCTGCCTGGGCACCCCCTGCCACAGACAGGACAGCGGGGCTGGCACTGGGACACGTCCCCCACAGCCCGGCTCCCACCCACACCTCGCACCATACCCCACGCCACCCACCTCTGCCAGGCGTTTTGTCAGCCTGGAGAAGCCATGCTGGAGGAAAGCTGGGGACTCAAGGGGCTCTCCTCGGAGATCACTTGGTGCTGGAACAAATTGCAGGCATCTGCATGCGGCATTCAGGTCGGGCTGAAAGGTGAACGGCGTAAAAGGAGAAATAAATTGGTCTCCCTTTTGATTCTTTGTTGTGGTTAAAAACCTGACATGGTTTGTTGTTGTTTTCAAAGGGAGCCATTTTATCTGGCTTTTGTCTCAGATGTGTCAAGAACATTGGGCCTTCTGCTGCCTGTTTAGACTGGAGGTTTTGCTGGAAATTTCACATGTGGCCGATACATGTTCTTGCCTCTTAATTAAAATGAATGGGCCATTGAAACTTTAATAAATAGATACTTTCTTTCAACAATTTACGGAGTATGGAAGTGGATATTAGCATAATGGCTGTCAGCATAAAAACAAAGGAAAACACAATGCTTTAAATTTTTCCAAAAAGAAAATGAAAAGTTAACTTTCTCTTTCTTAACTCAAAGTCCGGAGAGCAGCTGGGACAAGCAGAATGGCAGGTCTTGCAGCAAGACTTGCTCCTTGTTAGAAGTGGAGTTTCCCTGCTGTAGAAAACTTTTGAATCCTGAATTTCGTAGCGTTTATAACTGATTCGGGTTTTGCTTACTTTCTGTTACTACCTGCATGATGTAGGCACACAGAAGGTTCCCGTGTATACTTCAGTTCAAAGTCCAGGAGGTTCACTATTCATTCCTGTCAACTCGGCCAGGAACAAGTCTGGGAAACCATATTTGACTTTCAGAGGTTTCATCATACAGAACAAATGGAACAAAAATAAAGGCATTAATAAAAAACACTCTAGGGGAATTTATGCAGAACTTAAATGCAAAAGTTTAAGATTTGGTTTATCTTTTGCTATCTACTCAGAGGTCTTGCCTCCTAAATTTGCTGGCAGAATGTAGTAAAATACTTTTACTGTCCCTCAGTTAAGGCACATGGGCTGCTATCACAACTCTCTTTTGGCAGACAAGATCACTCAAAGCCAGTTAAGTGCCCTCATTTGTGTTTTTTTTCCCTCTACGGGTTTGTGAAGCCTGACTTTAACGCCTTGACTTTGCTAACTTATGGATTAATTTCAGACTCTTCAAACCCCACACGTCAATGCATTATTGTACAAAACATCCAGACATCCTGTACCCCCACTGAGCAATTTCAGTTTCTGCTAGGGTTTTGTTACTCCAAAAATAGATAGTGTGCTGAGATATTAAGTAGAGTGGAAAACTAGGATCTGAAGTCAATCCAGATTTTGAAGAAAAAAAAAGGGGGGGGGGAAGTTAAACTTGGGAATAGCACAGACCCCATGGGGCACAGTACTGCTCCATGGTCTTAGCTGCAGTGTGGTGTGTCAGGGGCTGTGCGAGCATCACTCCTTTTTTATGGGATTTGTGTAAAAGTGCTGTTCCTGCACAGGTTCCCCCTTCTTTGGTCATTGAGAGCTGATTCAAAGCTCATTAAAACAGGAACGATTCCTGGCTTCAGTGCATTTTAGATCAGACTCTTTGTCTGTTTTCTAATGGGGGCAGTAAATTTCCCCATATAGAATATATGGTATAATTCTTTGAAGTATTCTTCAGCTGCCTTTCTATCTACAATAGTTCATTTGTGAGAGTCTTGAAGTACAGCTACAAGAGAGTTGAAAAGAAATGTACTGTCTTACTGGATTTCCAGATGAAATAATAGCCAAGTATCACTCAAACACTTTCCTTTCAGCTTGAAAATGAAGTCGGGTCCTTTGAAAGGCACAGCTGTATTGCATTTTTAGGGGCAAAATTACTATCCCTAAAGCATTAAGTCTAAGGCATTTAGGCACTATGACCACAAGTATAAATTCAGTCTTTCCTTCTCTGTTGTTTGTCCAATGGTGCTGGTATGTTTGCAAAATTATGCAGTATTGTTAAAAGACCCCATAAACCCTGAACCAATGTCTTTTTGATTTTTTTTTTTTTCGGTGGCAGTACCGACGAGTACTTTTACTGAGTTTTTTAAGACTTCTATAGTGTTCCTACATTTTTCCCACCATTGTTATATTTTACAGGACAATTTACAATATACAGAAAAAAAAAGCATTTCCTTTGTAGATTGTCTCTGTGTTTCTGAGGGGTAGTTTATTTTTAACTCGGAATTAGAGGTGACCCAATGTAAAAGATTTAAGGAGAGAATAGCAGAAGTCACGTTAACTTTATCACAGCCAACGCGATATCGGATTATGGTGTCTTTGAAGCCACTTCACTCTGAACCTGACTTTCATCAAGCTGACAAAAAAATGGTCATTTTGGGGCTCTTTTGTGTTCAGCATTCAGCTTCTAACAAAATAAGTACATTGTATGTTTAACATGCCAGAAATACAATGTGAAAGACAAGAACTGCAGGATTTAAAAGACTATTACAATGCACAGCTTGTTCAGTGCCCCTAAACACTATTCTTCAAAGCTTTCTAGTATAGGTTTTGTTATTTATTGCTACTGTCAGAGAAAGCTCATAATGTGACGAATGAAAGGTGAAGAACAATTAAGATGAATGGTAGGACATAGTCTACCAGAAGAAATGTTTTTCTAAAATTATTTCTTTGCACATTCTTTAACTCAGTTTGAAGTTCAAGAAAACCTGAAGTAACTATCACAATATTTTTTTAACAGATTCTCCCAAGCAGTGCTCCCTTAGAAGGCGGGACAAAACTGACATTGTGTGGATGGGACTTTGGATTCAGCAAAAATAATAGATTCGAATTAAAAAATACAGTAGTCCATATTGGAGGACAAATTTGTGCTCTGGAAGCAAAATCCAGCAACAAAAACAAGTGAGAAACCTAAAATGTTAATTTCTTTTTATACAGATGTTCTTTATCTGTTATGGATTTTTTTATAATATGAACATTCAGTCTATAAGTGCCATCTCCAATTCTGGAATTTCAAACAGGAAACAATCCCTTGGTTTGATGAGCTCCCCAAGAAAAAAAGTGCTCAAATGGAGATCAAATAAATCTAGTTAATGCCGATAGCTCCTGCAGCAGCTTTTTCTGGTTTGTCTGCAAAATGCTGTTCAACATCTGTGGGAGCTGGCAAGAACAAAAACTATTCAAAGGTTTGAAAAGGGGGCAGGTTCCTTTGGCCAGGATCCTGCTGGGCTCAGTTATGTCACCTCCGTCTTCCTGATCTCTGAAGCTGCTGGAGAGAAATGTGAGAAGATGCAGGCGTTTCGTCATCCAGAGCCTCGTGACCTTCAGCTGCACCTCTCCTCCTCCTCCTCAGAAATAAGTATTTCAGAGAGTGGAATAATGGCTTAAGTTTATGATAGAGGTTATTCCGGTTGCTATCTCGAAAAAATAGGAACTTCAATGAATATCCTCTCTCAGTTCAAAGCATATGACTATCTGCTACCAAATAATGTGCAAATCATGGCACAGCTTCCCTGTTCAAATACAGAGCAGCAAACAGATCACCCTCCAGAAGTACTGAGCACTCTCATAACTTCTGTTCTGAACAGTCTTAATGCAAACAAAATCATTTAAGGAGACGAGCTCAAATATGAAACTATGTAAATGTAATCTAATACATTACAACGTGCTGCCATAAAAGTTCAAGTTCGATTTTTGGTAATATTTAAATTTATACAACAAACTTGTGTACATGATGCATTTTTTTCTAATCCCATTGTCTGCCAAACTTTGGCAACAAAGGAAAATTCCAAAAACCAACTCAGCCATTGAATGGGAGGTATTTGTTTTCTCTACCATGCTTCTTTTTTTCTGAAATTTATTTGATATACTAAAACTATTTTCTCTGGCAAAGTATAAACACCGCAGTGTTTGTATTTAGTATTAAAGAAGATGATGACTGTTCTTTTAGCTGTTATTTCTGAAATGTTCCTGACGCGTGTAGATTGAGAATTTGAGTTTGAAGTGGTTCTATTTAAATACAAAAAATCAAGCCAGAAAAAAAAAATGTAATCCCATTTTTTTCCTTGTTTTTCAAAGGCTGGAATGCACAGTCCCTGCTGCAAAAAATCCAAGTTTTAATATATCCAGTAGTGTTTCTGTTGGACATGGCAAAACGTTATTCAATACATTTTCGTACGTGGTAAGCACTATGATTAAAACTTAATTGTCAAAATTAGCTTAAATATTGACTGGAAGGAGACTCCTCATGAGTCCAATCCAGTATGGCAATTCTGTATTCCTGTTTGCTTTATTATTTGTTCGTGGAAATGCTAATGGATGTTTTAAGATTCTTCCTCTTCACATTTTGAAAATAATTTAACAACTCACTGTTCTTATTTTTAACCCCCCTCAGAATCCTATAATAACAAGTATCTCTCCCACCTATGGCCCCAAATCTGGAGGAACATTGCTAACTGTAGCTGGAAAATACCTAAACAGTGGAAAATCCAGAAGGATATTTGTTGGTGAGAAACCATGCACCTTGAAAAGGTAATGTACTTATAAAAAGTAATGCCTTAAATATTGAAATGGCTTGATTAAAATGTCTTGGAGTAAAAGAAAAACCTCGAATGTGCATTGCTCTCCTCTCCTCATGTTACATATCAGAGAACTGATACTGCAGTAAACAATCAGTTCTGTATTCCGTCCTGAGTTTAGGATGTCTGGAAGGTTCCTAGAAAGGACTATGGTTCCCTAGAAGACTTATTTTGTAGTGTCTTCATTAGCCTCATTAAGAGGTTGCATAGAGAAGTAGCAAATCAGCTTCTAATGGACTAGAAACTGCCAATTTCCCATCACCAGCTCCCACACTCTCAGCCCTCTTGTATCAGCAAGAGCTGCTCACATCTCAAATAGCTTTAATCACTACGAAGTTCATGCAGGAGCTCCCAGCGAGCATCCAGTGGGTGCAGGTTACCATTTCCTGATGATTTAGTTGATGGAAACCTGACCAGCATGGGAATGTGTACCCATGCAGAGGAGCAGCTATTTCTGAGGTACTCATCAGTGAGCAGCCTCCAAACCAGAGGCAGCATCAGTTTAGGACACTTCTTGGTATATATAAAATTGTTTTGAGGATGAAGCTGGGATTTTTTGTGGCTCTGTACTGCTTCCAAGTAGGAGCTCAGTTAAGAATCTTTGGCTTACTCTGTGTGGAAATGCCTTCAATCCCAGGTGAATATAAATGTTAAATACCATGCACAGATTCTCTGCCATGGGCAGACAAGCATTCTCAATTTGGTAGCCATCCTACCATGGTGCAAATCCTGCTTGGTCCTGTTTTCAGATAGAATAGGGTGGCTCCGGAGTTGTCACCTCTGTGGCCAAGGGCGGAATCTGGTCCACTGTGTTCCAGAAACAGCAATTCCTCTAAATTTTGAGTCTCTCCTGATGATATTGGAAAGTTGGAGTGGTGAAATATCCCACTTGCAGAGAACATGAGGAAGCAGTAGCCTATTAGTTAATGTCAGATTCAAAGTCAGGAGAGTTAAATTTTATTCTTTGCTGCTAAATGATTTATTGTATGCTCTTGATCAAATCAGCTAAATGTGACTAAATCAAGAAATGGATTTAGGTATTCAAATAGGATATTTAATCACTCCCAAGATCTTCAGCACTTATGTTCAGTCGCTACTTAATAGTTTAGGGTGGCGTTTATTGATGTCATCGTCTCATCTGGTCAACTAATGGACAAATATATAATCCTTTTGGGAATTATTAATTGCATGGGCACACAGTGATAGGACAAGGGGTAATGGCTTTAAATCGAAAGAGGGTAGGTTTAGATTAGATATGAGGAAGAAATTCTTCACCATGAGGGTGGCGAGGCACCGGAACAGGTTGCACAGAGTTGTGGATGTCCCATCCCTGGAAGTGTTCAAGGCCAGGCTGGATGCAGCTTTAAGCAACCTGGTCTAGTGGAAGGTGTCCCTGCCCATGGCAGGGGGGCTGGAACCGGATCTTACTGAGGGGCATGAGATGACAGCCAGCTCAGAGGCAGACATCTGCTTTGGTCAGGTGGACCTCTAGATTTTGAACCATACTTGGGGCTTGTTTGATAAGCATCCCCAGCACCCCTCTTTCTCACCAGCCAAGTTGTCTGGAGACTTCTACACAGGTCTCGGCCAGTTTCTCAGGTCACGTATTTCTCTACCTAAACTGGCAGCTTTCCCCAGTTCCAAGGCCAGCTAGATCAAGGGTTTACTTTTTCCTTTAAAAGATGGTAAAAAGCTTCCAGGTATGTATGAATTAATCACTAACTCCTACAGCATACAGCGAACACCACCTTCCTGGAAAGCTTCAGGAATGGCAGCAAATGCCCATTTTCTCTAATTTGGAGACAATCCTTGGAGAATGGCCTCACCTGGAGACCTCCTGGATGTAGCTGGGCCCAAATCACTGAAACCAGCTGGTAAAATTGCATTTGCTCCTCCAGTCAGTTGTCACCCTTACCTCTGATGTGCCCTACTCCCTGCAGCCAGAGTTCATGTGTTTCGGGCTTCAGGATCCCTCAACCCCTTGCTGCCTGCGCACCCCCTGAGCTCAGTGTGGGAGGACTTCCAGGGCCAAGCGTGACAAAGCAAGAGAAAAGCAAATATCCCAGAGACTCTGCTGCTGTGCTAAATTCAGCCAACTCTTCCTGAATTTTCAGCTTCTCCTCCCTTCTGCTTGCCCTCTGGCTGCCCCTCAGCAGCGCCTGGAGTCAGCAGGCGTCCCCGGGGCAGGACGTCTCTGACATGCTGGTACCTCACCCACCAGCAACTTTTCTTGAGGTTTTTAACACAGGGTAAATCCCGTGGGTTGGAAAGAGAAAGATGTTATCCCTTGGTTACAGCAGAACAAGTCATTCTCCTTAAACCTGGCGTGTGCTGTTGTTCTGCAGGGTGGAAGCTGCCTTTGCTAGGTGCAGGGGCTGACGTGCCTGTCGCCAGCACTGGGGAAACACCTTCCATCAGGCAAGGGGGAAATCAACCAAATTAAGATGAATCTTGAGCCTAAGAAGTGCTTTTGCTTTGTCTACCTCATGCCATGCTTATTTGTTGCAATACATTCATGCAGTGGGGAATCGGTGACTTTTTTTTTGCAAGTGGATCCTTAGGGTTGGGGCTCACTAAAGGTTGGTGTTTTAAACCAAGTACATGTTTTATAATGCTGACAAGCAAGCCCTTTTCTGTCCTTCCAGCATAACGGGGAGCACAGTGGAGTGCTACACTCCGGCACAACGAATTCCTCAGGAGTACCGTGTGAGGGTGGGAATCGACGAAGCTATCCGAGATGCAAGCAGTCATTTCACATACAAAGAAGACCCCGTTGTTTTAAAAATTCATCCAGCCAAATCTTTTCTTAGGTGAGTAGAAGTTTCTTATAGAAATAAGTGAAGTAATGAATGAAAGAAGAACGGCTACACTGCGCAGCAATCTATCAAAAGAAATTGCATTTTTATCTCTATCTGCCATGCCAATTGCTTCTATTACGGTGCAGTTGCAGAGGGCAAATCATTTCCTTTCAGAGGGAAAGGAAAAGGGGGAAGGGCACCTCTTTTCTTTAGGTGATTTAACTCCTAGCTGCTGCTGAGCATACCTGTGGTATCCTACTGAGATACCTGCTCTACAGCTGTGTCTCCTGTACCATGCCTGGACATTACACTGATTAGTGAGGAAAATAATTTAATGTGACAAGTCAGCAGCACTCAGGAGAGCAAATGGATTTTAAAATAGTCTAAATCCAGCACTACATAAATATTATGAATATATATGTATGGTAGTATGTGTGTGTTTTTAAGTGACATATTTATGGTCTCAGTAGCTCTAATCCAAGCCATCTGCCTTTGCCAAAAAAATGTCAGCAGTAAAAAAGACACCTTTTGCAGCACCACTGAAAGCAATATGTTAAGTTAGTGAATGCTAAGTATACACTGTCCTTTAAAATGTACACATTTGCTTTATGTCCTCGCATACCACAATTTAAAAAATTAATTTTCCTCCCTTATATTTGATGAGTTGTTATAGCAAGTGAAAAATTTGATTCCCAGAAAAATAATCTCACTGCTCATAGCTATGTATTTGCATGCACCCCATATATCCCTAATTCTGGTGTTATGTTGTCATTTACTGTGAAATACAATCTGTAATTAAGATTATCATAGTAGATGTATAATTATCTTACTCTTTTTTTTTTTTTTAATTTTTCCTAGTGGTGGAAGTACAATCACAGCTCAGGGAATTAACTTGAACTCAGTGTGCTTTCCTCAGATGGTGATTACTGTACCTAAACTGGGAATGAACTTCTCTGTGGTGAGTCAGTCTTGGAGAAGGCAATCCATTATCTTGTCATCTTTGTGTGGTGAATGGCACAGAATTTTCAGTCAAAATACTTTGATTTTTCTCAAAGCCTACTTCGAGGCTTCCACCAACATTTTGGTGTTTTCCTCACAGGCTGTTTCCACTGCATAAGCAAAACTGGACAACAAATTTGAAATTATGCTGGTGGCAGAATAACAGTTTCCAAGGAACCTCTTCCAAAGAAATAAGGCTTTTACAGTATCTGATAACGAGATATTTATATTGCAATTTAAAAATGCTAATTCAGTGACTAAACACAGAACAATGCAGTACAGGTGTGTCAAGTTCAAGTATTACTGTGATAGGTAGGAAAGATATTCAAATGGTAAGTGTGGTTATAAAAGGAAATTTGAACAACCATTAAAGAAGGAGGAAAAGTAAATATGTACAATAAAAAGTAAGTATTATTTTGGAGAATTTCTGATTGCCAAATTACCTATTGGGGTAAATCTCTCCTAATTTATCTAAGTTCAGCAGTTAAGTCTTAAGAGACTTTTTTTTTGCAGTTGGGTACCTGTGCAGGAACAGAGGGTCAGTCAGGGATCTGAGCCTTCTTTTGTTACCTGAGCTGATAATACACAGTGTCTAAATCTAAATAACGTTTTCAGATATAACCATGTGATCTACTTTAACTTTTATAATTTATAATTTAGATGACTTGAACTGTTTCCTGTAAGCTTTTGCTTACACATTTGTCTTGCACCTTCAACATTTTCTTATCCTGTAAGGCCTGTTTAGCCTAACTGAAGCTAAATTGACCTATACTCTTTATGACATGCTACATTACTGCTCATATTCTCAACTTATTTCTAATGATCATCATACAGTATTTCCTGTATTGAATTCTAAGTATTAGATCTAGGTTTGCTGAAAGCATTTTAAATGGTATGTCTGCAAATTTACAGTCTTTTATAGCTTCAAGGTCATAATATTCTTCAGATCCTAATTTGTATAATATTATGAGTGTTGGGACCTGAATTTCAGCTGGATGTAATCGTGGCTTGTAATTTAATGAGTTCAGATTTTAATCTGAAAATCAGTGCCCTTGCGATGAAACGCAATGTTCAATGTTATCAAAAAGACGCTTTACCCATGAGTTGGAAAGCAAAACATTTCCGTGAAATCAACCAAACTCAGAATTCGTTAGGTTTTCAGTAACGTAGGCATGATTATTTCTATGTATGAAAGATTTCCAAATAAAAGATCACTGCTGAAATCAGCTCTGTAGTTTTTGCTTTGTGTGGATTTGAGCAGTCTTTTTTTGAAGCAAAGATCATTCACTTGCTTCCTCCATTTCCCTGTGAGAATGAGTGATATTGCTTCTCTTCAGGCCCTGATTCTGCATACTTTGCTTGTCAAATATTTGGGACTTCCTCAGAATTTGAACAGATTTGGAAGGATCTGAAGTTTTAAAGAACTAAATCCACTGTTTAAAAGTAACTGGCAACTCCAGGCAATGAAGACTTTCGAGTTTACTCTCTCTTCCAAATACTGGGGAGCAGCCTTTCCCCTGGGGAGTGGTTTGGTGCCATCCTGCCCTTTAACCTGCTTTTGAAAAAGGACATCGACATGAACAGTCAGAATTATCTTCCATATTCTTTTTCTTTTCATACCTTGCAGTGTGTGGGATATTTGCCAACACACAAGAAAAGGCAGGTCTGACCCTCCTTTTCCGTGAGGATACCTGTCCTCTGCCACTGCTGATCTCTGAGAAGCTGCCCCAGTGTAAAAGCAGCTGTACACAAGTTCATTCTCCCTGCAGAAAGGGTGGAATATAACCTCAAACAGATTATAATCCAGAGTGTTTTATACTTCAACACTGCCCAAGCAATATATTTTGCTCTACTGAAATTAAAATCTTTTGGCACTCGGTGGCTTTCCCTGCTGCTGTGGCAGCCCAGCTCTGCTTGCTATTTGTTCTGCCATTAGTCTTTACCTTGAGCTTATTTCTCAAGGAAGGATATTAGTTCTCAGGGTGAAGGGGAAGATTTATAAGTGGCAAAACAAGATTGCACTGTGTAACAGAGGAAATTGCTGGCGGAGGATGCCTATGGCTGCAGCCTGCCCCATCCTGCGCAGGAGATTCTGGGCCCTATGCATGAGTGATATGCCAAAAAAACAAATTTTCATCCAGTCATTACAAAAATAAACAACCATGAGGCACTATTTCCAGCAGGGATCCAGAGCATTGGCGTGACCAGCTATGCCGTTTATAAATGAGAAAACAGGTTGTGGTCCTCAATAGACTGAACCCAGACAAACAGTACAATACAAACCAAAATTCTCTAAGAGTCCTATAGCTGAGGTTATATATCTTTTCGCCTCCTTAGTTTGAGAGAGGAGAGCTGAGTCATGGGTTTTTTTACTTCTTATTTAAGCCCTTTTTCTTTTCAGTTTTCTCTCACCAGCCTCCTTCAGGAAGCTGCTTTTGTCAGCATTCAGAAACTTTGGCTCTTGGGAAAACCAAAGCCAGCACTGAAACACATCCCAAAGCATCAAAGGAAAGTACAGCTGGGAGGGACCACAAAGACCTGGCCTGGCCCACTTTCCTGCGGCAGGAGCTAATGTAGCCAGACCACTGCCTGACGGATATTTGTCTAGGCTATTATTAAAGCTTCTTGTGAAAGAAATTTCCCAACCTTGCTTAAACAAGCTTTGGGGAGAGCTGCTCTACCTGCTTACCTAGTGGTTTGGAAAGACTTCTTTCTAATAATTAACCCAAATCCTAGCTGCTAATTAGCTATCTTGTTTGACCCTCAGTGGACACAAACAACAGATTACCAGTCTGTCCTGCTAATTTTACGTATTTGCACTACATTGTGATTCAGCCTTTCTCTTTTCCAGTTAAAAAAAAACAAACCAAACCGGTTCAAATTCTCCCAATAAATTTATTCCCTAGAGCTCTGCTCATTCTTTCTGCCATCTCCCAGACCCTCTCCATTTGCCTAAAACTGATGATGCCCAATTTAAAAGAGGTCTCACCTTCTCCTGTCAGCTCTCTGTCCCCAGATCCTTAAATCACTCCCTCAGGATTAATTATGGCTTAGAGCCCTGATGGAGTCACAGTGTGAGTGGAGGGTCACTTTTGTAGGCAGCCGGAGCTGCTGGGGATGCTCTGCATCCCAAAGCCTCAGGAAGCAGAGCCAGCTGATGCGCCCTGGGGCATTTGGTCTTCTCTGCTTGTTTCTTTCCATCCCAGTGGAAGAGATGAGCTGTACAACTGGTATAAGAGTTTTTCTGGAACAAGTCCCCATAAGAAATGCAGTTTCACTGAGACTGAAAAATTTTGGGGGCAAAATGCCAGTCCCCTACGGAAGAAACATTTAACTTGAGCTTTTCAGTTCTAACATTCGAAGTTCAGTATTTCTGAACCTTTTTCTCATATAATGCAAAAATGCCTTGCTTCAACTTTATCACTTTCATTTCATATTTAGTTACATTTCCTTAAAATTATTCAATACTGTGTTCACACTACTTGTGTTTATATTACAATCTATGTTAATGCTATCAAAATAATACATTTTGCCTTCTTTGAATTTGGTATTTCAACGAATGTAAAAAACGTTCTAGTTGTTGAACCATATGTTTCAATACTTGCAATGTGTTTCTTTTTAATTTCTATTTCATAAGTTCTTTTGACCATTTGTTCTGACAAGGAACCAAAAAATATGGATTTATGCAGTGCTGCATAAATTCCCAAAAGCTCTAAATAATGCATAGGGATACACAAACCCTCTCACTTCTGCACACATCTCCAGTTCCTGTGTGAGGTGCACAAGGGGGGAAGCAGCTCATTCCTTCCTTTCACTTTGCATTGTGCTTGCAAAAAAGCTTTGCACAGTTTGGGATGGTGTTTGATCAGGAGGCTGTTTACAAAATAAATGTCTTCTAACCTCTGCTATAAGTCATGCTAAATGATTCTTCTGCTTCTGGAGCACTTCAGGCCAGTATTTTCTCTTTGAAAGCCTTTATTTTGCATTGATTCCCCAATAGTAAACAAGTGGTCATTTGGAGATTGTTTACTGTAGCATTTCTATTATTCTAACCATTAACTAATTTGGATATATATTCCCACTATTTAATCTCTTCTAACCATGATTGTCCCAATATATGTGAGGTTGCAAAACTGGGGAGAAGCACCTTTTAATGCATCACCTTCAATAAACGACCCTGTAGCTATGCAAGATCATCTCTTTCCACAGACTTTTAATTATCTCTTCAGTAAGCAGTCTCTTCAATGATCTTCAGCGTTTCTTAATTGCTCCCTGCTAGATGCCATTTCCTGCTGTATTACAGAAGAGTTTTAAAATACCATAAAGTTCCTTAAATGTTTACAAGTGCATGAAAAATCCGTACTCATAATGCTCATCAAAATGCTTAGAATTCACCTGTGAATGTCTACCTTAGATTTACTACCTAATGGCAGAAGAAACTGCCTAGAAACTGTGAATGTTGAGTGTGTGATTATTGAAGGTATTCCTGACCACTTACCTGAAGACACCCAGCTGGATCCTCTATCTGTGTTGACTCTGTGGCATAAAGCTGCCCAGAGGCCCAGCAAAGCATTTTCCTCATGGAGAAGAATCATTGGATTTTCTGTCTGTGCTGATTCTGCATCTCATGCACATCTCCTGCAAAGGAAAGAGTGCAGCAGGGGGCATCAGGGAAAAGCCCATGCTGTGAAATCACCGGGGTGCTAGGGATGTGATGCTAGCCAGTACATCGACCATCCCAAGCCCAGCGAGTATTTTAGATTCATGTTGTGCGAAGGACTGGCTCTCAGACACAGGAGAAGGAGAAGTTTTGCTCTACCTTCTGGTCCAATGATCTGATAGACTAGAAGTATCATCTCCCATGCCTTCATCCAAGAAGACAACTGGAATAAAAGTGCTACCGATTCATTAGTGCCATGCATTGCACTACCTGAAATGGCAGCAAAAGCCAATGAGTTCTCTGAAAAATCCTCAAGATATCCTCCTTGAGTGCCACTGCTCGGTTTCTCACCTACACAAAAAAAGCCTTCTGAATGGGCTTCCCTCGAGTTGGACCTGAATTCTCATCTCTTCCTATTGAGAAATCATCCTTTGGCAAAATGGTTGGAGAGTCTCCTGGTCTGCTTTTAACCTCATTCATCTTTCATTACTCACTGGAACTCCAAAAGTTTACTTTTTATGAAAGGATAAATTGGCATTTTTCTCCCTTCTGACTGCTACAGATCCTGTAATACACATCCAGCTGCCCCTCTCTATCTGGGTCAGCTGCTGGGAGACCTCTGAAGCTCAGAGATCCTCCCTCATACTTTTTCTGTTGTTCTACCAGACAAAAAAATATTGAATTGGGCACTGAAGTTCAGATGCTGTAGGTCAGGTTTGAATTAATTGCCTCAAGGGTCATATTTTAAAAATGAAACAAGAATACATACCTTTAAGTCATGAGTCATATGCATTGTGCAATGGATTATTATTCCCTTTGGGGTATAGTATTTACTTATGCTTGTGAAATGTTCCATAATTTTTACATCTTTTCTTCCTTATTGTCTTGAGATGTAGATTATAGTCACAAGAAGAAAGCAGGCTTAGCTTTTAAAGTGAATGTACTTTAAAGCCTAATTAAATAAAAGTTAAAGGTGCTGGGTGATAGGCAGTATCTTAATTGAGAAGGCAATAGATTGAATTAGGGTTTTTTTCTTGTAGATCCTCAATCCAATATTTCTTGAAAACTAAACCATCATATTCTTCAATTGCTAAAACCAATTTCAAGGTAAAAATGTCATGTCAAATCATGTACCAATAAGGGCATTGCAAATAAGATTTTTCTTGACCTTACCAATCAGTCACATTGCATCCCCTCCAAAGTGTATTATTAGATTTTTATCATTTTCTGAAAGCTTCCTCTTCAGAGACCAGCCTGATAAAGTAAAGTATCTGATTCTAATAGATAGCCACAAACAAAGTTATGAATACCACTGCTATTCATTTAAGGGACATCACTACAGTAGATAAAAAGTCTAATGAATTTACATTAATCAAATAAATATAATGATTATCTGGGACATATTTGGTTTTATAATTGTATATATTTTAGTAATCCATTTTTAGAATTGACACAAAATGATAGATATCTTTACGAATATTCATACATCGTGGAAAAGTATGGCTTGATCATTGATTATACTAATGATTCATCTTATTGTTACCATACTGATTCAAATTAATTTCTAGATCCATGTGATATAACAAAGCCTGGGATATGGTCAAAGGTGTATAACAAGGTATTGAAAAGAGGAAGAACAGTCTAATACTGTAAGAAAAGGGAGCAAAAATCTGCTTTGTCTTGTGTCCCACAGATTACCTTGTTTTCATGGAGGGTGCACAAATATTTCTGAATTTGTGCTAAGAATCTAAATGGGCTGTTAGTTACATGGGTGCAAGTGCCATTAGCATCACAGAGACCCACACCAAGCTGTTTAACCGAGTGCCGAACTCACAGCTCACAGACATGTAACCCTTGCAATAGAGCTCTAAAACTCTAGTGCTCAGTTTCAGAGCCTTGAACGTGTTTCTCAGATTGAAGATTTCACAGTATTATGAACAGAAACATGAATTGCTCTGATGATAAGAAAAAGTGCTGATTTGTAGACAGCTAATTTAATCCCACTTTTTAAGCTAATGTGGGTATATAACTGATGTAGCTTGAAAGGTTATGTCACTGATTTGAAAGAGCAAAATTACATTGCACTAATTTAGCATATTAGAGACAAATGTAAACTAATTTCACAACTTCTTCAGGCAGCATTTTATGATCAGAACCAATTTAATTTGAAAAACAACACAGAAGAATATATATTTTTTCGCCTTCTCTAGATGTGCAAAGGTATTCAACAGCATGGGTGCTGGGTTTCAGGGAAAGTTCCTGCAGAACAAATGTAAGATTTATGACGACTACAAGTTAAGCCCCACTCTTGCCAGGGCACATGTCAGCCACTCTATTTATATTAAAAAAAGAAAAAAGTGTAATCTCTGCTGTCAGGGCACAGTGTACAGGGAACTACTTACAAAAGGTTTATGTAGTCAGAAGAGAAATACTTCTGCTGGGCTGAAACAACTCTGTTTGTGCCAGAAGTCCTTCAACCATATCCACAGTAGGCAGCGCAAAAGGGAGGCACAGGGAAGGGAGTACATGAGACAATCACAAACAAGCAACTCTGCAGTTCGCATGATGCAGCCCAGCACCCACCTGCCTCCCATCGATGTCTGTGGATGTGCTGTTGGCATTATAATCAAATTAGTTATGTAGAAACCTTCAGAGTCGAGAGAGAGAAGTCGACCCTTCTAGAGCACCGTTAATCTAATTCAAACTGTTGCCTAAAACAGATCTGATGAATCCCACTTCCAGGTGACCTGTTTCCCTCTGCTGACTGAGGGCAGTTCAGACGACTAACTCCAGTGCAAGTGTCCGGATAAAGGCTGGATGAATCCCATCTGCAAGGATTCCCATTATCCCTGCAAACTGCCCAAACTCCACTTCAGATCAGGCTGCCTGTAAACCCTTGCTGCCCTTGCTTGCAATACAGTGACCCTTGCAGGAAAGACCTTCGTCCGTCTTCTTGTCCCGTGAGTCCTGTGCCAAGGTGGTATGGGCTAGAGGGAAGCACCCTGGCCAGACATTTCGCACTGGGATCACACCCCTACAGCACAAAGGAAGCCCTGGCAGGTCTTCTGGAATGTGGGGTGCACCAGCAGCTTTCCCCCAGGAGACACCTCTAGATCAGGCCCTCAGGAGGAACAACGGCAGTGTGAGGGCAAGGGCAGCTTCACACCCATTGTCAGGTGTCTCCTGTGCAACGATGAGGGGCAAACATCTCATCCCTGCTGGTCCAAGGAGTTACAGCGTGAAACGTGTCCCACCGTCAACGCTCCTAGAAGGGACTTGCGTGACACCAGCATACCCAAGTGCCAAATACCACATCTCTGGAGCCTTACACGTACATTTTTTTGAAAGAAGCTCACTTTTCTGAGCTTTCATGGCCCAGAACCCCATGGTGGTTTTGGCTTTAAAGTGCTTTCTCACAGCATCCATAGTCTTTCTGGAAACACAGTGGCTTAGCTACACTGTACATAAACGGTGCTTTATTTTTGTTTCCCATTATTTCAGTCAGATTAGTTTGCCCTATTTTACCTTCTTTTTACCCTTGCTTTTGCTTTGGTAACAAAAAAAGTAAGAGAAATCCATGTGGCGGTCACTCTGACATAGGCTGGGTAGGCTGAATTATGGCTGCTTTGTGTCCCAGTACAGCTCAGTACATCAGGATAGCCTCTTGATAGTCTTTGGCTTTGGAAATCATTTTCCACTAATTATCTGCAAAATATTTACTTTAAAAGTGCTGTGAACAATCAGGCCAGGAAGCTTGTTTACTTGAACATTTCCTCTACAAGAGTGAAAACACCATTGACATAAAGATTTTAAAGTTTTCTCCCAGCTCTAAATAAACTTTGTGTAGCACTGATCAGGATTTTGCTTTGCTTAAAGAAGAACGAGACCTGTGGTGTTTATTTTTTCAATATATGTGTATTGTTATAAAACAGTTACATTCTACGTTCAGTGACTTCCTATGCACGTACTTACTCAATTACCTCTTTCTTTCTTACCCACAGGCATGTAGCCACCGCTCTAGCTCAGAGATCATCTGCTGTACAACTCCTTCACTGAAAGCCTTCAATCTCCAACCACCCTTTGTAACCAAAGTGTTTTTTATTTTTGATGGTGTCAGCTCTTTGTACTTTGATTTTGATTATGTAAATAATCCTGTATTTAAGCATTTTGAAAAGCCGGTGTTCATCTCAAGAGGCAACCAGAACGTTCTGGAAATTAAGGTAAGAAATGTTGAAATACTTTTTTTCTCTTATTCTATTATTTCTATTATTGGAAGCGCACATCAGCAGTGCAGTGTGGAACAGGCATCTTGACGAAATAAAGGAAGCCCCAAGGAAGCACAGGCAGAGGGAGATGGAGAGCAGTGTGTTCAGTACTGCACTCATCCAAGACGCCAACTGTCACAGCTTAGAAGATGCAGGGCAGTTGTTGGCATCAGGTGGGGTGGGAGAGGGGCTTTCCTCATCCACATGGGAGGACCACGCTGAGTCAGCCTCTGACTGTGACGAGCTGTGTCACCAGTTCAGGATTAAACATGGCCATCAGCCCAGAACCTGCAGTGTGTGGTCTGCACGCAAGTCCCAGATCTTACTGTCACAGGGCTCTGTGTCCTTCCTCACAAAAGATGCAGAATTGCCTTTAGAAAGTGGCCTAGCAGGTTTGGCTCTCTAGAGCTAAGGGAAACTCTGGCCTGTGCGCAAAGTCACTCATGAGGATCAGTCATCACTGTAGCCTAAATATTTACAGATCCATGAAAAATGCAAAGTTGATGCTGAGTGCCTCTTAAAAGAGCGCTGAGCATGGCCTACACAGCACTGAGAAACATCTCTTAGGAATTTGGGGTCCTTGCGGGCACAGTCTGTTCTCTACTAGAGTGCTGCAGAGAAAGTTAAATCCATTTTGCAAGAGCCTGATTTCCTGAATTCTAGTGCTTTTCTGAGTATCAAATAGGAATAGCATAAATACAGGTATTTCTAATTTATAATGAATGTTTATGAAAATGTATTATTATGCACATGAAATTTATATAGAATATCTATAATTTATATAGAATATAATCTACAAAAAATGCTTTACAGAAGAGAAGCAGCCCTAATGCTTTGTGTAGCTGCTCCATAGCTCTGTAAGCCCGAACCCTTTTCCCCTTTGACAGCCATGAAACCTTGAAGCCCTGAGGTCTTTCACTCCAAGATGGTTCAACAGGCCAGCCCCTGAGCTGCAGCAAATCAGAGGGAGTTACCTCAGAGCCTCTGTCAGACATGCTGTGTTCCAGTCAGACTCTCTTAATTATTGTTCTGTCCCCACAAAGTGTTTTGTGGAAATTCTAAAGAATAATCAGGCTGATTTTTATTTCTTTGTTTTGATTTTCTACTTGGAACTTGTGGCCGTACAATCACCCCTTCCTCAATGCAGAGCAATTTTCCTGTTCAGTTATGGAGAAATGCTAGAAAGAGTTCTGGTGTGCGGGTCAATGGAGAGCTGGGAATACAGAGCTGCCGCATGGCTCAGTGTTTTCCTGGTCATGCATATCAAATGACTGGAAAGAGGAGTAATTTGAGAAGAATCATAAAATAACTTAGATTGGAAGGAACCTCTGGAGCTCTTCATAGTCCTTGCTCAAAACAGGGCTATGTTAAAAATTAGGTCAGGTTGCCTATGGCCTTGTCTAGATGAGTTTTGAAAATCTTCAAGAATGGAGATTTTTACAGCTTTAAAGAACTCGGCTCCACTAGCCCTGTATTGTACGTCCTGGGTTTCAGCTCCCTTCCCAGCTCAGTGTCTCTTTGCTGTACTTCCTCTGGTTTCTCAGTATCTCTCTTGTTCTGTGGGGTTCAAAATCCCACACAATTCTCCAGCTGTGGTCTCACAAGCCCTGAGCAGAGGAAAACAATCCCCTTCAATCTGCTGCTAGACTATGCGGTGAGCCTTCATCACTACGATGGCACGCTACTGCCTCATTTCACTTTGTTGTCGACAAGGACCACAAGTTCTTTTTCGTAGAGTGTATTTCTACCTTGCTGTCCTTAGCCTGTACTGGTGCATGGGGTTACTCCACCCCAGGTGCAAGACTTTGCATCTGTCTTTGTTGAATTTGAGGTTCCTGTTGGCCCACTCCTCCAGCTTGCCACAGTCACTCTTAGCAGTGGTCCTGCCCTCCAATGTATCAGTCGTTTTCCTAAATTCGATGTAATCTGAAAGCGCAAGGACAGTGCATCCTGTCTCTTTGTCCATTTTGTTCATAAAGAGTTAAAGCAGTATTCGTCCCAGTTATCAGACATTGAGGAAAGCCACTTGTTAGACTTCTAACCTTCGAGCAGATGGCCAGTTTTTCACCTACCTTGTGGTCCATCCATCCAGTCTGTAACATCCCAATTTGTTTTCAATGCTAACAGAAACTCTGTTGCAAACCTTGCTAAAATCAAGGTAAACATTGTCCAGTGCTTGCACTTCATCTAGAGAACCAGTCGTCTCTTCATAGAAGGCAAACAGGCTGCTCAGGCAAAATCCACCCTTAGGAACACATGCTGGCTGTTTTCAGCTGTGTTCTTGTCCTTCCTCTGCCTGGAAAAGCTTCCATGAGTACTTGCTCCATAATCTTCCCAGGGAATTAGGTTAAAAATTAGGTGGTTTGTAACTCTCTTCTTTCACTCTTGAGCCTTTTAGTCTCCCTGAAGGAGAAGTCCCTTGTGCTATTTATTGCTGGGAAGAAGCCATCCAGAAGAGAAAGGCTGGCTGAGGATTGTCCCACTGACAAATGACCAAAGTCACAGTTTTGTAGCATCGATGCCACCTGTAGTCATGGCACCCAAGGCAGAGATGTCTACCTAAGGCTAATGCCCTGATTATTTCCTGGCAACCAGCTGGAGAATAACATTAGTGAAAGCTGGCCTCCAAGAACAAAACATGAACAAGCACCAATTTAACATCTTCCTCTAAATAGGATTAGTTATAGTGGTATGCTTCTACCAAAACACTGAGGCAACTTTCAGAAATTATAGTCGGGAGCCAAAAGATCATTACAAGTCATATTGGCAACACTTTTCCCTCGGTCTGTACCCGCATTCAAAAATACCCACACACAAGTTTACATGCCTCATGGTCATATTTTGTGCAGTAATTAAGCAAGCTCAGCATGAAATTAAATGGCAGCTTGCTTCAGTGAACAGTCTGTTCTACCAAACCAAAGTTCTTTTATCTTTTTCTTAATTAGTTTCAGAGGGGCGGAGGGAACTTTTATCACAAGTTTTTCAATCAAACTAATCTAGTGTGACATCTTTGGCTTTCGTCAAATGACAGTGGGTACCAATTGAAAGGTTCTGTTTGGTTTCCCCTGATGACCATAAGATGTTTTTGTGAGAAAATGTTACACACAAGAAAACATTAAGTCTTCCATCTAAAACACAGTCAGGTCACTGTGTGCCATGAGTGCCAGCCCTTCTTGTCTTCAGTGCCAGCCCTTTTGTCTTCCACACTACTGAGCCTCTCAAGGTCCCACATCATCACTGTCTTCCTCTGCCAAGTATGTGTCTCTTTGAAGTCTTTCAGTGCCCATCATGCCCCAGTCAGAGGGGTCATGGCAGAGTGGTTTGAGGCACTTGTCTGCTTCAACACCATGAAGACGCCACTTTAGAAGTGCTCCCATCTCCTGCCAACGCAGGAAGATCTCAGGGCAGGAGAAATTCTGGTGGTTTGCTTTTGGGGATGACCCAACACCTGAGTCTGCTCAAGAGGACAGAGTCTACTTGCTGTCTCCTGCGGGAGCCACTGACCCAGACTTGCACACCGGCCTGCTGATGGCCCAGTGTGTCCGAGCTGGGGGAAAAACAAACAACAACAACAAATAACCACCAAGTAAATAAGGAAAGAAACAGCTTCTTACCTCAGTCTACCCAGAGGCCTGGCCTGGTCAGGGGTTGTGCTCCTGCACCAAGCCGGTGCAGGCTCTCTGCGCATGCTTCCAGAGGAGGCCTAGGAGTGGGCCACGAGGTGACTAAATTGTATTTATAAATATAAACCTTCCACTAGAGAAATAAGTAGCACAATTGTCCTTTCATGTTACACATCACATCTGAGATCTTGGCTGTCCTCTGGCACATCTGCCCTAAAACTAAGAGTAGGACAACACTTACTAAACTGCCTACTTTCTTCCTAAGCCAGTACAGCGCATTCTTTGTGAGAGAATCTTAAGGAAAAATTCTTGTCTATTTATAGGTCACTCTACTTTCAATCTTCTTCCACATTGCATAGAAAATAATATTTCTTTCAATGTCTGGTCCTGGAGAGTGCAATATGGAAACCCTGGTATTTCCAAGCAGGCTGAAGTGGAAGCTCTGCAGCTGCAGTCACTCCTCATTCTTCCCAAGTCAACCCGCTCTGCTTAGGAACCTAAAAATTCTTCTGACACCAGTCTCAAAATTTCCACGCCTTGGTTTGTGGTCCTTCTACTGCTTCTAGACTTTCACCCAAATTATTCCCATCTCCCTAAAGTTGTGAGTTAGCTGATCTATCAGATTGGTTTGCAACAGCTACTTAGTCCAGTAACCAGCTCCTCCAGCTTGCGTGCAAGGGCATTGCTCAGCAAGAAGGGGGTAATACAAATTTTAAAATAGAAAATATTGTTTCCCAGTTCTCAGAGGAGTCAGTTTCCTCCTTTTCTTAAAATCACAGGCAAATTTTGGGGGCCTTAAAAGAGCAAGACCACTGCTGAACGAGTTTTGGAACTGTTAATATGTTAAGCTACTATACTGGATATATTTGAAACTATAATACATTAAAGGTAAAATGATGGTAATGGTTAGAAGTAAAAACTACTATCATCTGCATTATAACTGGCTAAGGATCACCATAGGAAATGTCAGTATGATTTTTTTTTTTAATCCTTTGTGTAAGTATCAGTTTTGGTGGAGAAAATATTGTAAGATTTCGTGTAGAAGAAAAAGTGCGGCCACTCAGTCAAATTCTCAGGGACAGTATGCTGGAGATATATATCCTGGAGATTGAAGACCCACATTCAAGTCTCTTGAGGTACATCATTCAAAGGAAAGATTTGAATGGCTCACCATCTGCAGCAAGCCTCCACACTAATAAGCAATAAACATTGAATACTTAATTAAAACTGAACAGCATGGCTCAAAACAGACAGAAGATAGAGTGCAAAATGGACTTTTTTGGCTGGCAATTAAAAGCACTCACCTGGGTGTGGCTTTGCCAGTCAAAAGAGGACGTTAAACTTGCTCTCCTATATTTTTATTAACATTTTCCCAGGGTTCAGTCTGATTCTGCCGCAGACCCAAAACATATTCCTAAATAAGAACTTTCTGCCCCTCAGAATGTGATTCTTGTTTTCTTCCCCATTTATGATACCTCTCACCAGTGTCACCCATGACACGTTCCTCCCTTCTCATGAGAAACAATGAGATCCAGCCTACATAAACAACTTATACTAGTGTTACTCCCCACCCTCCCTTCTCTCCTTTTACTCCCGTTCGATATGCCTGTTCTTTCATCGTTAGATGGGCTGCACACAGGGTAGGGCAGCTTCTAAAATACTGATGCACTCCTGACCACAAAACATCCTGAACTTGGCCTTTGGACATTACTGTCATGATATGAGAAGGAATATTTCATCCTAGTCTAGGATGTGAAAGCATGTTTTCTGAGAAGGGAGTGCACTTTTCATGCTGTCGTCTTTATTACCAGGGTTTGTTCTTCTTTGGTCTGTGGAATGTGCTTTTAACAGATTTGTGCATTTTAATGATTATAATTAATTAGTTCTTTTTGAAAGTTTCACTCCTGCTACCATAACCACTTGCAAAACAAAATGTTTGAGATGCCTTTAGTTTGTGGATAATATAATGCCAGTTTTGTGTAAACAGCATGGTCACATAATGCTTCCTTTCTTGTGCAAATTATGCAAAAATCTAAACAGGACCAACAAAATTTTTTCTCTCAGACATTTACATTTTTAGAAGTCTGTAAGGGCTGTACGAGTATTGCTGACAGCAGATTTTATCCATAAACGTTATCATCCCCCCCTGGCCTGTATGTCAAACTCCCATTTACATGAAGAAACCTGATACATGCATATTGACAGGGCAACGTAAATTTGCTTTAGTCTTTTATTTCACATTTGTTTTTCCATTAAAAACATTTTCCAAGGTAATGAAAGGATTTTTCTGAGATGGTTATGTAATATGAAATTGATTTTTTTTTTCTAAGGGAAATTATATTGATTCAGAAGCCGTTAAAGGAGAGGTGCTAAAAGTTGGAAATAAAAGCTGCGAAAACCTCCTCCTGCAATCAGAATCAATTCTGTGTACAGTTCCCAGCGATCTCCTCAAATCCAACAGTGAGCTAAATATAGAGGTGAGGCAACTACACCACACATGAGATATTAATGCCATTTTTATTGTCATTCCCAATATCACTATTGAACTTATAAACTTGAAATGTAAGCCAAAACGTATGTTTACAGAGATATCTCTATCCCTGTTCATTTGGGAGGGAATTTCAAATAACATCGACTATTTTAAAAGAAATATTATCAGCATTGTTTTTGTTACCTGTTTGCACAGAGACATTCTGGAGCTCTAGGCACAAAACAGGACCTAAACTGAGCACAGGGATAAAATTATAGTTATTAATCCAAACACAAGAGGAAACATATGGGAAAGAATGGGAGGCTATATTGGAGCAGGTTTACTTTGGAGCTCACAAATCCTCAGCAAAAAATTCTGCTGCAGTAAAGAGGATCAGATCCTTTCTGAAATAATTTTTTGTCTGCTTTTTATAATTTAAATTCAATGATTTTTGTAAGATGCAGACACTTAGTACAAATGTTTGAGTTCTAAAATTATTGTTCTAAAGGTGGTCTCACTAGAGTCAGTCAGAGTGCTACTGCAAACTTGAACTGTAGACAGTTTTTACCTGTTTATTGATAGAATAAGACACAAATCTTTCAGTATCTTTGGGTTTTTTACTGATATAAAAAAAAAGGAAAATCACAAAAGAGGGCATTACCTTTAAACTATGAAATTTTATGATCATAGACTCTGATTCACTGAAAACAGTGGAAACTTTGCCAGTCATGTAAGTGTGATTAGGGTCAAAGTCCAAAGTCTATGTAAGCTCTTTGGAGGAGGGACCATGTATTTTTTCTATGGTTTCTTTATGGCATTGATCTCAACAGGATCCTGGGCCATGAATGGTATTCGTATATGCTACTGCAACCTAAATTAATAGTAATAACTAATTTGCTTTATTAATACAGTAAATATTAATTTATTTTAATATTACTTTAAAAAGTACAAATTGAATTTCTTGGATGTATCAGGCAAACTATAAAATTAGATGCAGCTCTCCTTTTGGCATATCTGTTTCCCAGACCTGTAAATGCTTTGTTTCATATACTACTTGTGCATATGCTGCATTTTGTACCTGTTCGTATTTTTACATGTGAAACTGGGACTGACACTACATTCAGTCAGTTCTGCTATGTGATAGCTCCTTAACCCCTAAGAAACAGACATGCATGACATGTATTTTGTATGTAGAAAAGAACACAACATAAAGGGGTTAAATAAGGTTTCTGCTTGTTTACTGGCAAAGAGCCTCAGAAATTGCAGTCTGCCCAGTGAAGAAGAAAATTTGCTCTTTTGACGGGCGAATCCATCATTACAGCACCCAGAGGAATGAATTCCACAGGAGGAAGAGAAAAGATGGCCAAATGCATTCCAACTGACTGAGCTAGCGCAGTGTGACCCAAAACAGTTTTTCCCTGTTAGCTGCTCGGTGTTTGTTTGGTTGTTGATTTTTGGGATTGTTTTTTTGTTTTGTTTCTTTAAACTGTCGGCAAGCTCAGAGCTGGCAAGGGACAGGCTCACGTGACCTTGGGAACTAAAATGCAGGCACGCTGTCAGCAGAGCGTTTGATGTTACACCACATTTATGCCAGAAGGACCCATATTAAAGACATTTGGGCTAGGTTTTTTTTCAACATATGTCTCAGCCCATATATGCATAGGCCCATACATTTCCCTGCACCATTTGAGTAAGAGTATGAATTTAGCATTTTGAATTCACATGTGGTAGCAGTGGGACCCTGTTATCCAGAGTGCGTGTGAGTGCGTGCTGTGTGTGTGGTGCAGCACATACAGAGCTGTGTCGCTATCAGAGTTCTTGAAGGCATGCAATAAATCATTAAAAAGTAGATTTGCTTTCACATACACCAATGTAATAATTTCTCCACTCCCAGTGTCTTGTCACAGTACAGCATCACAAAAGCAAAATTTAATACATATGGGAGATATCAGCTCATACTTCCGTGTAATAATCTACTTCTTTCTTGTCTTTTGAAATCATCACACTCTTTTTTTCCATTTTTTTCAGTGGAAGCAAGAAGTTTTGTCAACAGTTATTGGAAAAGTGCTGATCCGGCAAGATCAGAATTTCACGGGATTAATTGCTGGAGTTGTTTCAACATCAGTTTTAATTTTGATCTTTATGGTGTTTTTCCTCTGGAGAAGGAAGAAGAAACAAATTAAAGGTCCATCTTAGTCAATTCCATCAAATAATTCCATTATCTTATCTTAGATTTTAAATCTGACATCAATTTATGCTTTGCTTAACTGTCATGCAATGCCCTGTTGTAACCTGTCAGTAGACGTTTCACAATCAAGTCCAATGTTTACTTGCATTTCAGCCCTTGGCTCTTGCCTGAGCTGGGTGAAGGGCCACACTGTGCCAAAAGGAGAAGGATTTTGGAGGAACTCTGAGCTATTCAGAAAACTTAGTAACTTCTCTTCCCCAATCAGCCTTGGAAGAGGGGACGTGCAAATGACGTGCATGGAATCACGAGTACTTCAGCTTCATCCTATTGCTTTGTAGTCCTCCAGGCTGTGGCTGGGTTGTGCAAGACAGAGCGCTGCGTTGTTCTGGCCACCCAAACCAAGAACTTGGTCAGAGTGTGCCTCCTCTCTGGTCCCCGTGTCTGGGTTTTCTCCTGGTGGGAACCACAGCACTACGCAAGGGGAAGGAGGAGAGAAGCTGGTGCACAACCAGGTCCTATTCTGACACAGTATCACAGTCAGATCATGAAGCTGGCCCCAGAGGCTTCAAAGCCATCTTGGATCTTCCACTGTGGCCAAGAACAGGGCTTTGACACAGCTTGTGCTGTTCAGGTAGCTGAAGTTCAGGTCCTGTGCATGGCTGCCTCAGCAACAACCTGACCTTCTCAGCAGAGCAGAATATCTTAAATAAATACCTAAATGAATTCTTACACACAGTAATACACAAGGATTTTCCAATATTTCTTTCTTCTTCTTCAGATCTGGGAAGCGACCTCGTGCGCTATGATGGCAGAGTACACACTCCTCACCTGGACAGGCTGGTGAGCGCAAGGAGTGTAAGTCCAACAACAGAAATGGTCTCAAGTGAATCTGTAGACTACAGATCAACTTTTCTAGAAGGTACACCTCTATTATGAGTCTGTATGGATGATACTGTTTTATACATCTTTTCATGTCTTCACGTTGTAGCTATTTTGATCAACATCTTAAATCCATTTTTCCATCTGGTTTGTCTGTGTCTCCATTGTTTAGGACTTCTATATGGTCACAGGTTTGCTATTTGAACTGAGCTTCTCAGGTGCTTCCAAAGATTAATATACAAAGGAGTTTTATTTTTACTCAGGTTGGAAGAATGTATAAAGTAGCACTAGTAAAAAATCCCTGTAAGTATCCTCCACAGGAGCTGGCGGATATCATGATTTTGAGTTATCATGGGGTTCATCACACCATACACAAATCTGCTCTGAAAAAGTGATTTTAAGGATAGCATCACATGGCTGGAGGTGTAGTATGTCTCAGTGACTTCATGCGGCCATTATAAATCAGTTCTGTCAGTTCAACATTGGAAAAGAAGTTTTGTAAACTGATATTCTTTTGTCTGTTCATGCTTTTCCTATGAAATGGCATGTTGTATGATGCAGAAATCTTCATTTTAAAAATCATGCTAAAGGGATGTGAGAACTAGCAGATCAGGTAGGGGTCCATGTGTGCTGGGATCCCAGGCTCAGAAAACACACTGCTCACTTTCAGCGCTGTGGCTATGAGGGAAGAACAATATGCTGAATACATTTCTGTGCCTTATAAAACCATTTTAGAGTGAGTATTCTCCAGAAGAGCACTCTGCTGCACTTGTCATACCACTTTAGGCTGAACATGTCCTTTAAGACATGTGGAGCCAGTGTTCTGTGATTACCATTAGAGTCTTTAACTACTAGGAGTTACCATATTATGATATTTGAGATATCACATGTTTTTGTTAGTCTTGGTATAGACACAGTCTTGTACTATTTTGGGTGCTGCTGTATATAACTCAATAGAAATCACTCCAAATCCTTATTGCACCTTTGCAATCCCCAATTGCAGAGCTGTTTGGGAGGCAGCCCCGTTCCCAGCTTCCTTTATGATTCTTTAATTGCTGCTGCCAGCTCGCACAGGAAGTTTCTTGATTGAAAGATTCCCAAAAGAAAAGGAAAGCCTGTCCCACTGGCTAGAAGAGAAAGTGGTACCGGAGACAAAACTGTGCAAAGGTCCTTGGTGGAAGGCAAATCTGCAGTGGTCCTGGGGCCAGTGTGCACTGGGAAAGCACAGCAGAGAGCGCGGCAAAGGAGGAGATGCGTTCATTTAAAGTTCCTGTAGAAATGTTCAATTACCATTGAAAAGGACAGGAGCACTAGAAAACACGCAAGTTTACATGTAGCACCTGTAAAAATTATTTTGCAACCATGGCCAGAGTATTTTACCACGGTTATTAAATATATATTTGCCTTTGGTGTTATAAACATAGCTCTGTAAATGTAAGAGTTTGTATTTTTGCATATAGATAGAGCAGCACTGCATTTTTCTCAGCCCTATATGAAAATCTCCCAAGTTTTATACATTAATGTATAAAAAAATGCTTGTACAACATCTTTTAGTGATAAAATAGCTGATAATTTGTGTTGTTAAATTTATTCCATTTTTAAATTTTTGACCCTGGACTAAATTCTGCTCATTAACTCCACTGGAATCATTCCAGACTGAAATTTGTGTAGATTAAACTTAGTTCTTTGATTCTATTACACCAAATGCTAGAAAAAAAAATATTTTAAACAAAAGCAATTTAAAATACTTGAACAACATGCTGTTGACAAAAATAATTTTATTAAAAATACTCCTTGTTTGACTGAAACATTTCGATTTCTGCTATTTTAAATCAGCTGGCTCATGTTATTTTCATGAGTAGCACCAACTGTATTATCTTCAGCAGTTACAGGATATGAATCACCTCTAGGCATTTCCCTGGTTGAATATTTACCATTGGTTAAATATAGCTAGTCACCAGCAGTTTGGAAACCTTTGTGAAATGTAAAGTTCTCTACCAAATTAGAACACAGAAATAATAAAAGGTTTCACATATTTAATTGTTTTACTACTTCCTCCTCCCAAATCACTGTCATTTTTCCAATTTACTCCTGTTACTCCCAATTACTTGAAGTACTACAATCTACACTTGGCAAGGTGTGACAAGGCTTCATTCCATCCCCTCTGAAAAGTGGAAGTTTTGCCATTTACTCACATAAAAGTACAGCTGAGACAAGCATAAGTTTCTAGTGACATGTTTTTGCCGGAGTTTGGCAGATTAGCAATGCATATTTTAATTTTCCCTTTGTGATAAAAACTTCTGCAAAGCCAAGCCACTTCCAAACTGATAAACTCAAACCTCGCTTACCAATGAAATAAAACTCTTCGTTTTCCAAGGAGAAGTCTGAAAGGATTATAACAGTTTGTGTTCATCTTGCAGATCAGTTTCCAAGCATGTCGCAGAATGGATCGTGCAGACCTGCCCAGTATCCTCACTCTGACCTCTCCCCAATTCTGTCCAGCGGAGACTCAGATTTAGCCAGTCCACTTCTCCAAACGAATGTCCACATTGACATCAGTGCCTTAAACCCTGACCTGGTCAAAGAAGTGCAGCATGTGGTTATTGGTGCTGACAGCCTGATTGTGCACTTCAGCGAAGTAATAGGGAGAGGTGGGTACCACAACTCCTACCTTGAAAACTGCTGTTCTTTTGGCACACACAGTCATGATAAACCATTCTGAATAAGGTGTCTACACGGAGGTTTTTCAAGCTTTTAACCTCTTATAGCACTGCATCCAGTGCACCTAATCAAGGGGGGAACCAAGGGCCTCTCTTTTCAAGTCAGATGAAGGGTTGGGCATTTGATCAGTTGGAGAAGACACTAGAGAGAGGAAGAGTTTGTGATTTAATGGGGCTTCTTTAAAGTCAGGGACTTGCTGGTTCCTCCTCAGCTGCCTCACTCGCCCTTTCCCAGGCTACAGAAAAGTTCAGCCAGAGCTTCTGAACCTTGAGGCTGCAGAGCAGGAATGAGGCTGCAGTGCAATATTGCACGAGCCTAAGGCACACACCTAAATGGCAGGGGATGCCAAGGTGAGGACACCAGCAGCCTTAAACTCAGAGCCTGAGAGCTGGCAAGATTGCTACATGACACTGAAAGCTCCTGCAGTCACTCCTGCATTCAGTACAAGTCCCCATGGGCCAGGTGAAATGCAGACACCCCTTTCCCGCCCCCCCAGGTTTTCCCCAGCTCTGAGCAATTCACTGTTTGTTTCCTCCTGCCAAAGGCTCTCTGTTCCCCCTCATTCGTCTCTCATCCCAGCTGCACTAATTTGTAGCTTCTGATTCACTTCCCCTTATTTTTGTCCCTGATACAGCAAGTCTCCTATTTTTCTGAATTTCTCCCATCACCCCTTTTCCTCTACATCTCTGCAAGCAGGTTCCCTCCTTTCATAGCCCAAGCCAGTATTTCTGTTAGAGGCATGTGTTGAACTCTGTACTACTGAGTACCACTTAGTAACCCAAGTAGAAACTGGATTTTCAGTACTTCTGCAGATCAGGCATGAAAGGTCTCTTGTTGAGTATCAGAATACTGATAAAAAATTGGCTATAAATGATATTCCTAATACCTCTTTTGCAGAAAAATAGCCACAAATCAAACAAACAGTCAGTGTGTTTCCCTTCCACGCATTACACTTCATCATCCCCAAAGCAAGGGTGGGCCTTTGTCTTTTCTTTCTTGTTTCAGAAAAGGCCAAGTAATTTCCCATTTTTTAAATGCTGAAAAATATCAGGAATGACACCGATATAATTAACATTTTTTAATTTTCTCCTCCATACTAGAAATGGGCCAAACCCAAAAATATTTCAGACACACCCGATCCAAGCTTTAGGATTTCTGCCCAGTCGCCAAACAAACTGTGGTCTGATGGGATTTTAGTTGCTTTTATAAAACAAACATTGTATTAATTTTACCCCAAGCTAAAATCAAAGCCAACTGGGCTCTCACCAGCGTGTATGACTGGAACCTAGTAGAATTAATAAGATAGTCTTGTTCTCTGCAGAATTCATACTTGAGAAAAAACCTGGTTTGCTTTCTAACTGCAAATATTAACATTTTAAAAGTGTCCAGTAAATAGTACATCTGTGAAGGAAAGCCACCATTACATGTACGTTATTTGATTTGGATAATTAATGCATGTGCCTGCAGCTCCCATTTCTCCCTGTGTCCCAAACAGGTCAAGCTGACTTCTCATAGCAGGTTTCCCCGCTCTGCAGATTACCCCATCTCCTTGGCAGAAACAGGATCAGGAAGGATTTCCACATCCCTGGCAGTTTATTTCTCTGCTTAGACCATCAGCAAGAAGGCACATTTCACTCATCGTCTTGTAGTGCCATTTTGCACAAAGAGCTAGGCCATAGCAGAGCCCCCAGATTGCTGCCTAGTGGTGTGGTCAGGCTGTGATCTGTAGAGCAACTCCCAAACCTTTCATGGCCAATACACGACTTTTCACACTCAGCATTTGCCATGGAATAGCAAGGTCTGCGAGACCGTAAGCCCACAGTGACCCTCCTTATGCAACTTTCCACTGAAGAGGCATTAAGGCTCTATGGCCCAGCAGACCACTTAACATGGGCTTACAGACCACTGGGAACCACCGATCCAGTGGTCACATCAGCTCCTTCCAACTGCTCTCTTGTGCCTTCCAGTGCCCTGCGCTGACACAGATCTAACAGGAGAGCACGGTGGGAACGGGCTAATGTGGTTTTTGTGTGTATGGTCATTACAAGAACATGAAGCAGTTGTGGTGCCAGCCTTGTCATTATTTATACACTCCATCTAGGTCAAGAAATGTCAACTATGCTGCAAATAGAGTTTTCACTGTGCGTAATCATGGTTTTATGTAATTATAGTTTTATGTGTTAGTTATGAAGCATACATTACAAGTGTTGGGAACTGGACAGACGTGGAGTGTGATCACTTTCCCAAGTATAATTGCTTCCCAGCGGAAAATACCATAAAGCTAATTTTACTTATTAAAGCTAATCTTTCTGATTTTTTTCACAGGACATTTTGGGTGTGTGTACCATGGGACGTTGCTGGATAATGATGGCAGGAAAATCCATTGTGCTGTGAAGTCACTGAATAGTGAGTTACTAGTGAGACATTACCATAATTCCAAAGATAACCAGGGTGAACTAATTAATTACAGTGAAGTGTACTTTCACACATAAAGATTCTTAGTTGCAGCTGGATCAGATTTATCTCTGGAGCAATTCCAATTACTTAAGATTACCAGGAGGCATTGGTACATATTTGTGCATCAAATGAAATGCCCACGTATTTCCCCTACAAAGAAAAGGCTAGAGGAAAATGAGGGAAAAGCAATGTCATTTTTTATTTTACTGACTACTGAAGATTTGTTGTTGGAAGTTAAATTGCTTAAGAGCAGGCAAAGCTGCTGGAAAAACAGGAAGAGACTATAAAATTTATTAAAGGCTTTACTCAAGTGTTGTTATTCAATTCTAAATAATTCATAGTAAGAAAGGGAGAAACAGGATTGAAATCACCAACCAAATGTATTTGGTCATTGTAAGAAAACTGATGCACAGAAGCTAGCTGTGATGTGGGACGTTGGGATCATGTTTATAGTTTCTCCTGATCGCATTTTTGTGCAATGACATGCAGTACAGAAATGAACTGTTGTTTGTTTGGGTTTATTTTAATTAATTCATTTTATTACTGGATTTCTCAGGGATTACAGACCTCGAAGAAGTAGCTCAGTTTCTGAAAGAAGGAATAATCATGAAAGATTTCACTCATCCCAATGTTTTGTCACTCCTGGGAATCTGTTTGCCCAATGAAGGATCCCCCTTAGTCGTTCTTCCCTACATGAAACACGGAGATCTTCGAAACTTCATTAGGAACGAGACTCATGTAAGTACATAGTGAGGTCTAGCAAACGGTAATGCGAGTCTAGCCAGGCCCTGCTCCAACACCACAGGTTAGAAGCTCTGATAATTACATTACAGCTATAACTTGCTTCTATTACTACACCTTAAACTTTAGCACTTGCCTAGGCTGGCACCAAGCCCGACCACAGCACTGCCACTCCTTCCCTTCCCCCTCGAATTCCTGTCTAGAATGTTTCCCAGAAATTATCAGCAATAAGTATTTCTCATTTCCCATCCATAAGCCTCTTTATAAACAAATATGTTTATGAGATCTAAGTCAAGGGGCCCAACCATCTGCTGGTTTAAACTGGCATGCCTCTGTTGACTTCAGCAAAGCTCTGCCAGGCGTCACCATCTGCTTTCCAGCTCCTTGGTAAGGGATCTTCATGTCCAGCTAGAGACATAGTCCCATTATTATCCATATTTTTTCTTCTTATCTTAAAAGAGAAAAACAGCAACTGTTATACAAACTATGCGTACCCTCTTATCAGAGATTTTCCCTGTTTTCGTTGAAAGACTGCAGATTTCTCAAAGGTGCCTCGCTGCTTTCTCTCAAGGGTGAGACCACAGGTCTAGCCTCAGGTAGCGTAAGCCCACTTGATACTGTTGTATTTCACCCATTTCACAGTGCTAGGACAGTGTAAAGCAACTTCTGAGCCAATGGGATTTCAGCCCTGCCTCTATGGCAATCAACAATAGCCAGTAAAATTTAAAACCAAGATGCATCTTGACAAATTGTTGGGGCTGTTAAGCTTTCTGAAGTAGAGATCTCTTCCTTTTTGAGCTTGTTTCATTCTACAAGCACCAGGGACCTTGTCTGTGAATAGTGCCATGGTCCTTACTGAAATAAGTAGAATAACACCACAGTTGAAGGGATTGTTCCGCAGAGGAAAATTATATTGAGCGATGTCACCAACACAAAAATCTGTGTGACCTTACCATTACATAACAAGTTATGCTGTTGGGTAAAAGAATTACAGGTTATTTTTATTTATATATTTAACATTTTCAGTAAGGCCTAATACGTGCATGGTAGACCAGCAGAAAGACTTACCAGTCTCTGTGGAAAACCTCCTTCTGGTAACTGCTAAGGTCTCATTTTCCTTTTTCATGACACCATACTGACAATAGCTTGCACTTATTTTGCCCCAGATAGGGTTATCTCAATTCTTGGTCGTTTCCAGCTGATGAGCTCCAAGTACATAGTTAGCACCTTCTACAGATTTACATGTTATTACTGTAAGTTCACAAATGTCAATTTTGTGTATCAGCTGTGATGCTAAGGTTTCAGCATGCTGTTCTGTAATACTTCCCAGCCCAGGTCATGCTGCTTATGCTGCCAACTCCACTCTCTGGAGTCTTTGATTTCTTAAAGTGTGTTTCCTCACTGGAGGTAAGAACCTGACCTAAACTTAACGCCAGTTTTACTACAAGTACCAACCTGTCTTGATCATTCTGGTGGCAAGATAGGTGTGCCAAATACTGAGAGTCACAGCAAAAAAACCAGTCTGCTCCTGGGCTTCCACAGTCATTGCTTCATCACAAATGTTTGTATTTTACAGAACCCAACGGTAAAAGATTTAATTGGATTTGGCCTTCAGGTCGCAAAAGGGATGAAATACCTTGCAAGCAAAAAGTTTGTCCATAGAGACTTGGCAGCAAGAAACTGTATGTAAGTACAGACATCTAATTCCAGACACGTTATCACACTCTTCTGCGTAAAGCCGTGAGATGAGATAAAGTTTCCAGGATTTTGCTTTTTTAGTCAAAATAAGGTGTTTTTTTCATTGCTTCATAATTATACTGATGTTTGTCTTGCATACTGATGAGCTACTCAGCTTGCTAAGGGCTTGCTTCTCACACATAAACCCTTTCCGAGTGTGGGAAATAAGAAAATCTGAGGTGAAAGTGTAGCCTCTCAAAATCATTGGTGAGAGAGTTTAAAAAGCATCTCCTAAGGGAAGTTAAACTGCTGTTGTCTCAACTTGCTGTGCTTCCACCCAGCCTCTTCAGAAGCAGCACGTCTCTGCTGCCACACCTAGCAGGAGGGAGAGGAACACGAGAACTTTGTGAGAAAAACAGGAACACAAAGAAAGACCAGTGAGACCTCTTGACAGTAATCTTTCATTACATGAGTATGAGCCTGCTTCGGCTCAATTGCGCACACAAATTAACATTAAAAAATCAGGGCATGCAAAGAGCCTTGCTAGTGTCTGGGTAGCCAGACACTTCAGTTTACACAAAGACTAACTGATACAGGAGTTGCTGATACTATTATGCTGAGTCATCACTTCTGTTGTGAATTAATGAGGTACGGGATTAAATGTTAGAGTTTATTTTTAGCACATCATAACCTGGAACTCTGGCTGCAAAATGGTTATTCACCTGCGACGTCGGATTTCTGATTCTTTTTCAAAGGGTGCACACTTCTGCAGCTGAACAGCCTCTGAAAAAGAATGTTTTCTTGCAGCTGCTGTTTTTTAAGGGAGGAAAAGAGCAACATGATTTTCAGGTTTCCTAAGAAGAAAAGAATTGGGTTACTGGAAGTCCTGGTTCATCTAATCGAAATCCAAATAGTGGCAACGGGACATTCCTTCTGGCCTGCTGTCTCTTCCTTGGGCGAGGAGGGAACAGCTATCAGGATGACTCACGTTGCCAACTGAATGGCTGCTTTTGTACTTCTATTGATATATGGCTCAGCACTTCAGAGCCTGAAGAGCCACTGCCACATGAGAGGAAGGTGTGGGAGAGAGGAAGGTGAAGCTGTAGAAGAGAGGAAGGTGAAGGTGAAGGTGTAGGAGAGAGGAAGGTGAAGACCCACATTCCCCAGTGGCCACGTGCAATCCAGCACTCAGAAGCACAGCCCTTGCCATAGTGGCAATGTCCATCAGAAAGGAAGCCGGGTTGCAAACACAGCTCCCCTGGACTCTTGGCTCTATTCCAGTATCCTGGAAGAGGTGCAGGTATCTGCTATGGCATAAACTGTCCCTTGTTGATCCATTGAAGTTGTCTTCTGCTCCCTTCAGTGGTATTGGTTTAGTTACTCAATCAGTAAACACAGCAGACGGTTGTGTGGCATTTAGAGGGACTTCAGCAGACCAGACAGTTGTCCAGACAGAAACCTCATCAATTCAAGACAGGGAAATGCCACACGTAGAGGCTGAGAGAGATGGGATTATTTAGCTTGGAGAAGGCTCAGGGGGATCTTACCCATGTGCAAAAACACCTGATAGGGTAAAGGAGGTGAAGCCACATTCTTCTTAGTGGTGCCCAGGGACAGGTCAAGAGGCAGTTGGCACAAATTGAAATAGAGAAAATTGCATTTAAATGTGAGAAGAAATGCTTTTACTGTAAGGATGACTGAACACTGGCACAGGTTGCCCAGAGATGTTGTAGAGTCTCCATCCTTGGAGACATTCAAAACCCAGCAGGTCATGGTCCTGGGCAACCTGCAGTAGCTGACCCTGCTTTGAACGAAGGAAGTAGTGGTGAATGAGGTCCTCTCCCATTTCACCCATTCTACGATTGTGTAATTCTGTAAAGATGTTCAAAACCAGGTGTTTGCTGTAGCTAGGTCTGCACATAAAGTGAAAGACAGGCTTAAGCATGCCAACACCCGTGCTCTGTCCGTTTTCTCACAATGATACCACTTATCAGGACAAACACCAAGCTTAGGAGAAGCAAAGCCAGGGAGATCTTCCGGTATGGCTCAGCTGTAACCCCAGCAGAACTTTCCTTATACCATCATTCTTTCCCAGTACAGACACCAAACACACCCTTATTTACAAGACTACGTTATAATATATGGGCAGTCACTGAGATACTGATGGGTCCTTCCTTATCCAAATTGAGAGTGAATACGAGAAGTCATGCCTTGACTTGGAAATAAAAATGAGAGGTTTCTAAGGATACAGAACAAGAAACAGCTGTGGAAGAAATGATGTAGCACTCAACCAGGATGTATCTTTTTACACAGAGCAATTGTTTTAAAAGAACTGTAATTCAAATTATATTATCAAAACAATATCGGTAATTTCCTGAGTTCATTCACTGTGTTAAATGGGTGTCAAATATACTTTGCTGCAGTTTTTGTTTCACTGTTAAATTAGTTAACAGATCCAAGATAAAGTACTGCCTTCCAAAGTCACAGTCTCAAAAATGCAAGTCACTCATTATAATCCACTATCACTGTAAATCTCTCCTGATCAGTTGCAGATAATACTTCTTGTCATTTCTCTAGGCTGGATGAAAAATTCACTGTCAAGGTTGCTGATTTTGGTCTTGCTAGAGATGTCTATGATAAAGAATACTACAGTGTGCACAATAAAACAGGAGCTAAACTGCCAGTGAAATGGATGGCTTTAGAAAGTTTACAAACTCAGAAGTTCACAACAAAGTCAGATGTGGTAATGTACAAACGTATTTGTATCACGTGTTAATTTATCTTTTACTGCCTGAGGCTTCTCTCTAGTATTTAATGAACGGACTAACTCCAAACCTTACCTTTTAATCTAACTTTAGTTCACATGAGAATAAGAGACTTTTTCTACGTCCAAAGAGGGTATTTGTCCCAATCACAAAGCAATAAGATGTTGACCTGATTATCTGTTGCTGCTCAGGAACGTGTTAGGAGTTCAATCCCACGCCAAGGAAAACTAAGGATGTTCCAAGAAGCCAATTTGGAGCTGAACCCTCTTATAGGAGGGGCTCTGGAAAGCTTGACAAAACAGGTTAATTTTGAAACTCGTAAAATTTAATAGTTCTCAAAAATACTTTATTTGCTTTATAAATACTCACTGACTGCCTACAGCAATCTCAAGTATTACCTGGCCATTTATGAAGAAAAAATTGAAGATGAAGTCATTACTTGGCTGGATCACTTTGTATCTTAGCTCTCCTTTCAATCCAGATCCAAATTAGCCTGTGATGCATAGAATTTTCACCACGTATATTCTCTTCTGTATGTATTTACACAGGGTTAGTCAGATCATCAGCTCATGTAAATTGGCAGAGCTCCATTAACCTCAAAAGAGGTCTATCAATTTATAGCAGCTAAGTAGTAGGCCTATGGGCTTTTATTTTCTTTCATTTACTTAGCTGAGTTTCTCTGGCTCTAATTTAAGTGGCTCCTCAAGTCCCTACAGCATTTATTAGCCCACTTAAAAGAAAGCTGATTGCAGTAAAATAACTTTTCAAGGGGAAAATCCGTGCATTTGAATGCTTAAATCTGTCAAACCGTGTTCTAAAACTGGAACGTAAAGCTCTCCAACCCTATCACTTATTATTTATTTCTTTGTTTTTGTAGTGGTCCTTTGGTGTGTTGTTATGGGAACTCATGACAAGAGGGGCACCACCTTATCCTGATGTAAATTCTTTTGATATAACTGTTTACTTATTACAAGGAAGAAGGCTGCTACAACCTGAATACTGCCCTGACCCACTGTAAGTAAATAGTTTGCAAAGCCTTTTGCAAATGCTGCTGATTCTGATACTATAGTAAATGAGACTGCGGGAGGAAAGGGTTGGAGGTTTTTTTCCTTTTTACAGGATTTCATAATTGAATATTTCTTTTATCTGAATGGCAGGTATGAAGTCATGCTGAAATGCTGGCATCCCAAACCTGAGATGCGTCCAGCATTTTCTGAACTTGTTTCAAAAATATCAACAATCTTCTCCACGTTTATTGGGGAACACTACGTTCATGTCAATGCTACTTATGTCAACGTTAAGTGCATTGCTCCCTATCCTTCTCTTTTGTCATCACAAGACAACACAGACATGGATGTGGACACATGACGGGTATGTCTGAAAATGAGGAAAATTCATTCTTAGTGGTATGAACAAAAAGCAAAACATTTTGTCCACTCGTTTTTACTGCCCGGTCTTTGTGAGAACACTGTTGCACATGTTTATGTTGTTGCCCAAGTTGCACTAGTACAAGGACATGATATCACTGTTTAAGGCTATGGGATTCTATAAACCATAACAGTCATTTCCAGGTATTTGGAGAGCTGCATCAGTTTACCAAATGGAAACATTGTGTGCTACCACCCAGAGCTAGTTCCCACTAGCTCTCATTAATGTGTACTCAGACCCAAGAACACAGATTCATCATTAATGCCGTGAAGGAGAAAGTAGAATACCAGTCAGTACAGCTGGAAGGACTGTTACTGTTGCATGTACTTTAGGATAATGAGCAGAGCAGAAATGGTTTTGACACAAAAGGCTCAGACAAACAACAAGCATTACGAGAGTTTAAAATGTTATTTTCCTCCCGCACAGTCCGAACTTCGGATTTTTGCACTATATCAAAAAGATTTCTTAGAACGTAGCCAGGAGAGCCAGCCTGATGGTCAATGTCTTAATAGAAATCAACATCCAAAAACTGTGTGCAGTAAAATAAGTATGTCAGCCTTGCCAGCCACCTGGTGTAGTCAGACGGTACATAAAATGAAGGGAAAATGATCTAGCTTAAAGCATTCCTAGTGACAACTTCACCCTAAAATCCAACCACTTCTTCGAGTAACTGCCTGTATCGACAGACCTCTTGCTGAAAAAAAATGCGAAGTCTCCATTTATTTCAATTAAGAATTAACCACTCTCTGAGAAGAAAAACTTGAAGGCCTCCACACTAAACGCCAGGCTGATCCCCGGGATGTAGCGACCCGGGCTGCGCGGCTGCAGAGGCAGAGGAGCCAGGCCGGCCCGCAGCCTGGTGGAGCTGCTACCTGGTGAGTCACAGGGCGAGCAGCTGAAGCTCTGCCACCTACCCCGGGGTGGAGCTGCGGTCAGAGGTGGGTAAAGAGCGGAGGTGCTGCGGCCAGCCCTGAGCTGCAGAGACGCTGCCACAGCAGGGAGGTGGGTAACTTCTTCCCGCCAGCCCTGAGGAGCTGAGAAGACCCATCAAAAGAAGAAAACAGCTTTAGCCCATCGTCCCCCCGCCCCCACCAGCCTCTTCGTGGATCACACAACCCAGTGAATTACGATACCTACTTTTGTTTCTAAATTGCGACCAGAAAAACAATTTTGGAAAGAGATGGTAAGTAAAACTCCATTCGTTAGAAAAGAGTGCTATAGCTTTAGGGCAAGCATCACATGTCATTTCTGTTCCTGTGGAATTCTGTGCATACTACTGTATAGCTTGTTTAGTATACGATAGAACTGGGTTTGTTGGTGTAAACACATAAAGTATTCTATTTTTATATTAAAAAAAAAAAGGTTTATTTTTAATGACATTTACAAAGTTTGGTTAGGCCACAAAATACTGCACTGTGAACATTTCAGAAAATGTCTGTCAATGTACATGATTCATAAATTGTAGCAACCTTACAAAAATACTGTGTAAATATTAAAAAGGAAAAGAACCGATTGTAAACACACTCCACCCGAAGTATAATATCTCCGTTGCTGCAAGCCAACCATTTTAAGATCCTTAAAGAGAGGTGGTGCAGATAAAGAACTGATAGAAGGGAGACATATTGTTCTTGGGAGACAGCGTTGTAACTGAAAGATTTATAATGAGGGCAGAGTGTGTAGGCAAACTATGAGCAGATAATATTGTGTTGTGTTTCATCACCACTTTCATTTCAGAAACGAACTTTCATGTCTGCCGAGAGCAATACTACTTGTAGATTGCTTGAGGACAAAAGGCTTTCCTGCAGGCAAAAAAAAAAAAAATCATCATCTCTATGGTTGTTAAAACTGCTAAGGAAGTTTGTGACACATAGATTTGGAGAAGATACTCCAAAACTTGTACATACGTGCTTGAGGAACGCTGCAATGTGAAACAGAGGATGTTTTTACTATTTATGAACTTTTGCTTAATAAAGTTAATGTTGTGTCTGGGACACCTGTAAGAATACGTGATTCTGACAAAGATTTGATGTTAGTAAGTTCATATATCTGCAAAAGAGCTGAATGGTACTTACGTTTATAGTTGTTGTTATGACCTAATAAACATGTTATTAAAATGAATTATTGTAATACTTTACACTCTGAGTGCCGTAATTACTGTTAACATTTGTCTGTTAAGCTGATAAAAGTCAATACGCTTTTTCTGACTAACATAGGAGGAGCAATCTGTGGAGAGAGAGGAAACAACTCAGAAACATAAAAATCTGGAGAGTGCCCAAATAAATCAAACATGCAGTTCATCACCCATTAATAGATGCCTCAGAGAAAAGTGCAGAATATTGTGTCACAAACAATCACGGCACAGCCTGTTTGCACAGAAAGTCTCTTCCCTAACTACAGGCTGCCCCCATGCAGACCTTAAAATTCTTCGTGCACTCAGTGTTGGGGGTGACATTTGAAGCTCGTAATCCTGGCATCATTAAGAGTTGCTGCTTGGCCTAACAAGGATGTCAGTGCCTGTGTTCACCACCCAAGCCCCCTCATCAGTTGTGACCCACAAGAAACTTGAAGCACCTGAAGCCACGTCCCTCGTCACCCATCGCGTTTCATCTCTGCGAGGTGCTTTGTACCCGTGACGCCTGAAGTGAGAAGGCATTGCTGTCCCCAGGGGTCTTGGTTCTTGTGGGAAGCAGGAGCCAGCCCCGCTCTTCTCCCACACATTTCCCCCCCTTTACATGAGCTGCCTCCCACTGAATTCACAAGTTCGCCTCTGTGAAGTGTATTTCAGGCAGGTACCCCAAAACACTGCGACGTGCACTGTCCCGTGCCACTCTTCAGCCAGACAGCACTAAAAGCTCCTTTCTCCGGTGGCTTCACCTCAGGGGGACATTTTGTACTCAACTCACTCGGAAATATTTTAATGCACGGTCTCAACTGGTTAAAAACAACATTTATATGCTCTTGTAATTTCAAAATATCAAGCAAACCAGCATCAAAACACATTTTCTCCAGACACGTTTACTTCTTCACAGAAAATGTATATGCTCCGTTTCAACTCCAAGTGTATTTTAGGGAAAAAAGTCATTGAAAACAGCAGGTAAGGGTGAAAACATTCTTCTGGTATGTCACAAACCAAATCCAGCTAAAAGGTCAGACATTTTTTATTCTAATTATTTACATGTAATTGATCTTCCAATAAGTTTTCAGGATTTCTCTGAAAAGTCAGTAAAAAATCTCCAAGGTTTTACCGCAGTCAGCTATTAATACCAGAATCTTCAATCTAACCCAGCATCACACGGAGCCAAATGACAGTCTGAACTTAAATACCAGATTCGTAACACATTCCTCTGATTACTTCTCATGATTTCTAAGGGATGCTATATATTGCATTTTTGAAAGGGTCCACAGAATCGCAGGCTTCTCACACTCAGTTTTTCATCCTGGTAAGTTTGTTTATAGCGGGTACACACAGCAGCAGATCTTCAGCTGACTTAGACTGGCATCCTTCCCTCCGCGTGAATATTAACAGTGGCTGTGGCCCCTGGTCAAAAAATTGCAGAATAGATACCCTGCACAACAGCCAAGAGATTGAAAAAATAGGGAGGAATATCCTCACCCCACAGAAATTCTCCTGTTGATTTCACACAAACATTCTCAGTGCACTATTAACCAATTTAAATAATTTGCCTACATTAAGGAAGATTTTTAATACATCCAACAATATTAAAGGTTTCTAAAAAAACGAGGAAAATGGTACAATGTATCATTGGGTCGCTAAGGGTTTGCATACTGCAAATTTTCTGTCTCTCTCGTTAAATTCAGTCATGAAGGGTGGACCTAAATGCCTTAAGCAAACAAATGAAGAGGAAAGGTACTTTGCAATGTTTGTTATGCTGGCAGAAGCAGTTCAGGTGAGCAACTGCAAAAGGGCAGCAAAATAATTTTAAACCTAAACAAGAAACTCTCCCTTCAGAAATGTCATTTCTGGAATTCAGCCGTAGCTCTACATCACAGGGAAAGGTCAAAGCAGATAAATGAAATACAAATCCTAATGGGTTTTTTATTCACTAAACAAAACATTTATTCCTGAGAAATTCCAGTTTCCATTGTTTTTAACAAATAGGTCATGAACTGAGTATTCCGAGCATCGAAGAAAGAGGAAATCTTAGGGTTTTGCCAGACGGGTCAGTAAAAACATTTACAAGAAACTGTGATCTCACAGACAGCGGGGAGAATTCAGAGCCGCTTGATTGACTCAGCAGACGCTGGTCCAGAGATCAGTCGCTCACCCTGGAACTGAAACCGCATGCTCCGACGTTAAACCTGAATTTGCTTTGAAAAATCCCCATCCACCTGCCCACGCCCGGGGTGTAACCGCTTCCAATGAGGATGAAGACAGACTCTTTTCTGATTAAGGTCGAACGCTTGTGGCCACTCCACGACCTCCTGAGGGACAGAGAGACAAGGTTTCCCTTCTCAAGGAACCCCGCTGGCCTGGCTGGTGTCACTGTCTGCTTCGGTGCTTTCCTCTCCAGAGCTGGCTGGCTCCTCAGGACACACCAGGCCTGGGGAGACCCTCGGCGAGGGCAAATCCCAGACGGGTCAGCCCGGGGAGACCCTGCCGGCTGAACAGAAATCAGGTGCCGTCCAGCACCCTGCCATGCGGACCGCGCTGAGCTTTTAGTTTTTCAGTCATTAGTTCATTTGGGTTTAGGAGGAGAGGCACTTCCAGATTTCTTTTCCCCCTGCTGTCAGCTCATCCCTTCCTCCCTGGCTCTGGGGTTGGCACAGCAGAGCAGCCTGCTGGGGCTGCAGCCGTACGAGGCTCCCGAGTTCAACGAAGGAGCGTGGTTGTATTTAAGGATTTCAGTGAACACAGCCACAAACGGTAGGTTGGACTCGATAGGATTTTGTTTGCACGATCCAAGGTAGAACACCAAAGGAGGGTGATGTATTTAATTTGGTTTCCACGCACTTTTCTCTTTCAGCAGTAAGCACTTTGCCACAGCCTGGCACCGCCAGGAGGTCCATTAGTATCTGCTGAACGTCTTCTCACGTTCCTTACGATGGTTTAACAGGGAAGTCATCCTCGCTCGGGCCTCTGGGGCCCTGCGCGTTTCTGCAAACTCTATGTATTAACACTTGCCAGAGTTCTAATTACCAAGCGCACGTTTAGCCCCTCTCTGGTATAAATGACAGCCGAATATCCTCCTTTAGGATGTGAAAAGTGCGATTGCCAAAAACTTTAGGGTGCATGACCAAACATGGACACCTCAGCTGCCATGAGGTTGCAGCTCACTGGGGCAGCTGGCATGCTTTGCAAGTGCGACAAAGCTGAACACGAATGCTAAAAATACAGTTTGAGCTTTAATTAGGAAGGAAAAAAGGCCCTCAGACAACAATGGTATATTCTCTATCTTTTGTGCAGCTCAGAAAAAAATAAAGGCAATTTAAGAGAGACAGTGAAGCTGCAGCCCGCGGAGCTTGTGGTGCAGGATTCGTGGCAAACACGTGCAATGGTGCGATAGCACGTGTGCCCTGGTCAGCAGGTGGGACATCACGAGGAACGAGTCACATCCAATTCCAATTGTATGCTAACGGTTTTCTTAAGAGAAGCTCTTTCTTAGGAGAGGTTACTGCTACAGGAAGGACAACCACCTTCACAAGTCAAAAACGCTCTCACCATGTAACTTGTGCGTTTTGTAGAGAAGTGCAATTACATCAATAACCTCTTCATTCATTTTCAGTTACTGGAAATGTATCGATCGAAATCATCTTGTCTGTTAAACTACCAGCCGTGCCTGTGTCAGATACCTGCCACCGGGCCGCAGTATTTGAAGTATTTCCCTCTCAGGTCAATGGCTCAATGATTGTAGAAACATTCCAGTGTCGCCTGTGTCCTCTGTACGCATCTGAAGCACCAAACTGTTGCAGATATCGGCAGAACTTTCGAACAGCAGCTCTGAATCAGATGGGACAAGGGCAAAAGTTTCTCAGCCCCGCGCCAGTCCCCATGGATGTCGAATCCTGTCACTGAAATGATGAGAACAAACTCACCCTGTTGACAAGTGTAAACCTGGGCTGCCGTATGAAATGCAGGTAAATACAGGGCAGATAGAGGTAAATACAAGCCAGGACTACTTCCACTTCTTTCTGTGAATATTAAGTTTACGTGAAAAATATCCTGGAAAAATATATGTACACCTGCAACAACAATGGTAAAATACATCTTCTAGGTATCTTGATATGAATTTATAGCAGCAGGGTTTTCTTAAGACCGCCACAAAAATACGAAGTAAATTATTTTAAAATATGTTTAAGTTTATGTTGTTTATCTAGGAGACTGAATGCCTCCATAATAGATCTGACAGCCTATCTGGATAAATGAACAGAATTCTCTTCTATTACCTATTCTGAACATCTTGAATAGGTTTTGTTTCTTCTCAAAACTGAGTTGGTTGGGTAAGAGTCCAGGGAAAATTATTTCGGATTATTTGGTAGTGATTACAGAATTCTCTGCAGTACTTGAGGGTTCTTCTGTCCACCAGAAGTGATTTAACAAGTACTTAATTTTTTTCTTGTCTCTAATACCTTCACACTACCAGAAAGCATCATGTTATGGAGGTTATGTGTGCAAATATGTACACAATATTATTTTCTGCAAACAATCCTGAATAGGAAGAAAATGTCTGGGTGGTGATGACCAATATAAACAAATCCTTATCTCTGTGCTGAACAAATCGTTATCAACACAACACTTTTCCCATGCACCACCTTCCAAAGTTCCTCTAGTACTTACCACCACTGCATTAAAATTTATGTAGTCCTATATTTTACTGCACAAAACCTTGAATAGTGTTAAAATAGTAACTTCATTGCAGGGAAATTGGTGGCCATGAAGTTTAACGGCCAGTAACAAATGTCCTTCCTTAATGAAATGCTTGGTTTAGATCATATTTGCCATACTGTACTTACGCGCTAGTCTGCCAAGCAGATATTATAAACCAGACTCATTCATAATGTACAACATACGCCAGCAACACTCTGGTATCTTCAACCTGAATTCAGATTATAAAGGTCTAATTTCAGTAAAAACACACCAAAAAACCCCTTCCTTTACCACTTGAATGAGAATGCAGAAACTTTGTCCATCATTCATATGCGCAGCCACAATCAGGAAATTAGAGACTGCAATGAGATCAAAGGATTTTACTGCTCAAGGGACCCAGTGCTATTTTTTACAAGTTTAATATCACTGCTCCCTACCCCCTTACTTAGTTATATACTACCCCTAACAGCTAGGTCAAATTTTACGAGGAGCACTTCTGAAAGCTGGAAGAGCTTTCTCTGGAAAGAAGCCATCTGTTTGAAGCATTCAGCTCCCTCAAGATCTGAAATGCTTCCCAGTGTTTTTTCACTTCCCAGATGTATCGCAAGTTCCAAATATCTAAGTATAAAGTGACAGACTGGAAGAGCTGCAAGGCAACTTCAGTTTAGTGGCAAAACACAGCTGGGAGGTAAGCTGTGCCCGTCAGATATAGGGGATCTGAGCAAGAGGCGCTCCTGCTTTGGCTTATCTACGTTTTGCAATGCCACTGTTGTGTTTTTCGTGTATGTGAAAAGTATCCACAACTTCAGACGCTCATGTTGCAGAGTGGCTTTTCTTCAGATACAGATTGAATATATAATACATCTTCCCACAGAGCCAAGCTACACTAGAGAATACGAAAGATGTTCCTCAGTCCACAATAATTTATACTTCAAGACAAGGGAAAGCTGATAAAAGGCTGTTGAAAGAGAGGCAAATCCATCCTACCTCTGTGATCAGCTGAGATACCATCAGTACATTGTCCAACATGAAGGTATTATCCAGTAACAGGGACCACAGCATACAGCTCAGAAATCAATCACTCTGAGGACTGGTCAAGGAAATTAATACCAAAATTGCTTGTGATTAGGAAATACTGAAGAGAATACTGGGACAATTCTCTATTAGAAATACCATCATAAAAGCCTCCTTGTTTCCTTTCTTGATGCTTCTAATCAAACCCTCCTCTGTTTAAACAGCTAGTGACAACTTCAGCCTGCTATGATAACGCCTAACAACAAGGCCTGAAGAGGAAAGCTGACTGGAGAAACAGTAGAAAGAATCAATTTTGGAGTTTTCCTTTGTAACTACGGTAAGAAGTAGTACAATGAATAGTACTATCCAGTTTGGAAAGAGTGCTTTTCTTCAATAAATTTGAAAGCGCTTGCACAGAAACATAGGGCTGGAAGAATTGTCAGGAGATCATTTGGTGCATCCCATGTCACTAAGGGTGGATGCACCTAAGCTGCCTTGGCAAATGTTTGTCTAATGCTTTTTCTTTAAAAACAAGCAAAACATGACACCACCCCCCTTTTTGTCCCAACACTGGCTACATAGCCAACAAATGACTGACACGTTATTAATAGAAAACTTTTAACCAAGGATGTCCCACCTTAACTGTCTCTCTTCTAAGCTATAAAGTTTTCTTCAACATTTACTCATATCCTTCACTTTCTAAACACCTTAACATTTTTCTTGCAGGTTCTTCCCAGTCTACCCACATTTCTTAAGTATAGTGTGAAGGATGAACTCGGTACTCTCAAAATGTACCACTTAGGAGAGCGATTACATCAGCAGCTCTGTTGCTCACGGCTAAAAAAAGCCACCAGTGATACAATCCAAGTAGTCTGGAAATGCAAGGAACCACAGTACAGGACAATGCTCAGAGGTTCTGTTCACAAACAGATGTAGATTGAGAACTACGGCTCTAGGTGTGAACAAGGCAAATTAACAACTTGTTTGAGGATCTTTCTGGTTGTACAAGTTAGATGGGTCTGCAGTTCTCTTAGTCGTCTTTTTTATTTAAGCATGCATCGTACATTTGTCTTGGGACAACGTCCCTTCCCTAACGAATTCTTTTGCGGTTACCTTAGTTGAACCAGTGCGGTGAGGACAGCTGCGTCGCTGGGAGGACAGCTTCCACCCCAAGAGCTACAGCAGAGCCAGGAGCAGGAACCCAGTTACTTGGAACCCCAATCCTTTAATCCCTTAGCCCACATTACTCGATCAAATTCACTTAAAAGAATGATAATTCTTCATGTTTTTGAATGCATATGTATTCTGATGTTTCACACACACTTCGTCTCTATTTTAACTAACTTGGATCACTCAAATTCGAATAACTTGAATAATCCAGCTGGGCAGTGCCAGAGACCTAGAGATCTCTGGCTTCTAAGCTGAGTGCTGTAAAGCAAAGAATTTCTTGAGCATTTATCCACGAGATGGGTCAGGCAGAAACCAGGCCAAATGCAGGGAGCAGAGCAAAGCCAAGAGCACAAAAGAGACACTGTGCATGGTGCAATAGGATGTTATGATATTAGGAAAGATGGAAACATCAGACTTCATCAGGTGGGCAAGGGATGCAGAGGAACCCCCCCCTCAAACTGTCGAGAGAAGATGACATTTCTTCTGCAGTGCTTATACACTCACTGGTAATGGCTCATAGTGTACAAAGGCTGGCACGGCAGCCAAAACTCACACAAGCACTCATTGAACATCAGCTCCCTCTACTGTAAATACATCGGTATATGTTACTCTGCCACCCCACCACCTCGCAAACCCCAGAGTTTTGATAAAAGTACTACTCTGGAGCCCTCTGACTAAGATCACTGAAAAAACACATCCTGCAGAACAGACAGAGAGACAGCATGGATTTTTCTTTTCAGTTTTTGTGGTTATGATAACTGGGTTTTCAATCTTCTCGTATGTGGCAAATATCCATCTCTAGTTTGTCTCAAAACTAGAATAAATTTCATGATCTTAATCTAATATCTTACAAACAACTGTAGACTACAGTCTACAGAGCAGTCTGCTGCAGTAACTGCAGTCTTGCCTTTGTTAGTCACAACATCCATTTCTGACAGAAAACGTAATGGCGTGGACCCTAAGCTCTGCTGATCATTATCCTACTAACGATGTTTTGTCTTCCTGAAAAGGTTAAAAATCTGACAAGTCTCAATAGCTGATGGCTGTGCCCATCCATACTGAGGGCTATTCTTAGTTCCAGCAGAAATCAGAGATGTTTGCAGCACAGCTCAGTAACACAGTCCTATTAACTGATAAGATTTACTCGAACGTATGACTCAAAAGGACAGAAATTGTCGTTCAGTCCAGACTGAATTCAATTAGTACTTTGAGCCCAAATATAAGAGAGGCTGGCTTTTTTTCAGAGAAAGGGAAATATTTTTTTGTTTTAAAATTGACCTTATTGTGTTTAATGTTAGACTAAACAAAAGTTTAATTTCAGATTAAACCAGTGGTCATGATTACACTTGGCATGAAACCCAATTAAATGATCAAAGTACCAAAAGTCAGCCAAGAGATCAAGGAAGATGAGGACACCAGAGAGGCTCTGGGACTTACCCAAGAATGGATAGCCAGAGCTTCTAGTGAAATGTTAACGTAATGGAAAGCACAGACATCAGATCAGAAAGTATCCAGACACCTGGAGAAGTGATCAATAGCCTATCCATGAAAATGGCCCATTTATTGATTGTAAAAAAGGAGCAGGAAGATGTTAAAGTCATAAGACAGCGATGGAGAGCTGAGTGTTGAGATTCTGATTTGTTTGAATGTTGAAGAACAGAGGGAAGAAAGAAGATGAAAGAGAGAGAAGGGATGGAAATATGAACAAGAAAGGTCAGCTCGGAGGACGAGGAAGCATCAAGGGAAGAGGCTGAAAGCACTGGAAGTATCGAGCTAGCAAGAATCCCCAAGTAAGGAACCTGAGAGACGGACAGAGCTCCCCAAGACAGCAGGAGCGAGGGGAGGGAGGCCGGACACCCGTGTGCCCCACACACATGGGTTGCAGAGATTTCCAAATCCCTCACCTTCTTACAGTATCATCTGCTGCTGTACGGAGGGTCACATCTCATCCTTAGCCATGGGCCCTCTGCAGTCCCTGAAGGCAGATAATGAGAGAAAACGGATGAAAAGCAGAAAGTGAGTTTGATCAATTTACTGTTGACTTTGTACCGTTCCTTTGATAGGAATGGAATAGTCAAAGCAAATAAAGCTGCTTTGAAACAGGAATTGACAAGACAAAATATAGCAAGTACATGAGAGGAACTTTATCAGAATTATGGCAACTCATTAATCTGTATCACAGTAATAATGTTACTTTAAAGTTAACACCAGTATTTCAAAGCAGAAGGTCCTCTGGATCTCTAACAACTCACTGCAAACCCTTTACAGCTAATCAGTATCATTGCTTCAAAAGAAATTAAACTGTCTCCACCCAGTAACTCTACTGGCATTTGATCTACAATTGGCTTGAAGTTAAAAATTAATTACCCTTCCAACATATTGATTACACGACTATAAACATAAAAGCAGCAGCCCAGAACAATGTACACTGACCCTCTGTTGAAACGGCATGTTTGTTTTCAAAAGGAAGCTAATTAAGACAAGTTCCTAGAACAGGAGACAGCAGTAAAACTAAAACCAACAGTGCCATCTAGTGCAACACTGCGTTCAGAGAGGGCCATACAGAAACACATCACCTATTTCAGCTATTTCCTAACGCTAAGGAAAAAGGGCTGATAAAGTACTGTCACACTCCATATGTCTGAAGCCCCAAGTCTTACCATAAGGGATACATGACTTCCAGATGAAGAAAGCCTTACATCATATTTACATTTGTGTAATTAATAAAACTATAAAGTTAAATCTACTTAACAAATAGATTTAGCTATTAACCGTGAATTGACTGAAACAAACGTTTGACACTGACAGTAATTCTCAGTCTTCTAAACTGTTCTATTCCAAAACAGCTACACTAGAACATCTCTTTTATTGTTTTTAGGTGGTATCTTTATCAAATGCACTAAAATACATTAAATAAGAATCTCTGGTTATATTTTATGGCTTTTTATTAGATATATATGTATACACACCAGTGATCAAAAACAGAAAGCAAAAAAGGATAGTATGATTTTTTTTTTTATAGTGTAGTATCTGTTTAGGATCTACTAAATATGCCTCTTGCTAATGGACACTGATCATTTTTATAAGGAAAATGTAAGTCATTAACTTTTTTTGCCATATGCCACTGGTAAAGCATGTAGGGCTTCCTTCTAAACCCTCTCCCCAGAATGGCCAGGGTCCAACCCACGTGAGGAGCCCTTGCAGAACTCACAATTCCACAGAATTGCTCCCCCATTTTGTTGCCACCCAGTTTTATCCTTCCCTCTGCCTGCTTTAATGTTCCCTATTATTAAATTTTCCCTTTCAAGAACACTGAATGCTGACTTGGATTCCTTTTCCCAAAACCCTGTAGAGTCTTCCCACTGTATCTAGTATCATACTCGGCTCTCCGCACTAGATTAATGTACATTCATTGTCAGCACTTAACATAGATTGCCTTAAACTACAAAAGGGAGCCTAAAACAAAGGCTGTATACCCTGCAGCAGCAAAAGAAAGATCACAGTCTTGATGCCAATTGCCTCAGATTCCTTTCTACCCCAAGGACTCATATTTCACCAAGGTTTTTGCACCCATAGCCTGGTATCACTAATCTTTAATGCATACGAAATAGTGTCAGGCACGTCTCAGATGACATTGGGCGCACAGATGTGCGCAGCGTGCACAGAACTCAAGCACATATCCTTCAGATTTTGCAGCTTAGCCAAGACTGAAATTCCTCTGTCTCCTTCATCAGCTCCTGCCCTGACAGCAGAGGAACTAGCCCATCCACGCCCACAGAAACAGCTTCACTATTCGTTTCAGTTTCCCTTTTGTTTTGTTTGGCTAACAGAAACTCCCATAAATGTTAAAACATAAAACAAAACCCTTGGGCTGACACAGACCGGGCCCGTTCCCTGGTCCGCTCCCCTCCACCCCACACCATGGGCAGGACCAGGCCCACCCCACCGTCCCTCCCACCCGCGGCCATCTGCAGGTGAGCCCACCAGTTTCTCCACCACACACACCACAAAACCCCAACTTTGCCAAGTTAAGAGAGCTGGAACAGACTTTTGTGATTAGATGGAGGGTTTATTACCAGCCCGTTCGAAAAATCGTTCCCTGTAATATAGCCCATGAAGAGATACAAGGTGTATGGCATAGAAACCGTGAAGAGCAACATGCTGTAAGGAAAAAAAAAATGACATGAGATCTGCTTCCCTCTCCTCCCCACGCTCACGCATTCCCACTCCTTTCCTAGGTCTTCTCTTCCCTGACTCACAGAAGCCCCAGCACACAAGGCGGGGAGCAATGGTGGCAGCACCAACATAATGTGACTCAGAGCAAAGACTGTGACTAAAAGGAATGTAAGGCCAAACCCAGAAACAAGTAGCAATGAGGAGCTAAAAACTACCAGAAATTAGTACATACAAGTCCAACCATCATGTTCTACACAAGAGAACAGCCAAATAACAACATCCAGCACTGTGCAAGGACACAAGTCACATGAGAAAGCTGGGCCTAGTTACTGCAGGGCTGCAAATAAGCCCAAGCAGGTTTAGAAACAGCTTTTTATGCCAACACGTCAGCAAGCAGCACACAGAACGGTGGTCCACCTGTGTCTCACCACCTCCTACCTATTATTATTCCTTGTATGGCTTTCATAAGTTACCAAAGTCTCACATCCTGCCACCACTGAATTTTCAAGAATTCTCAAGAATTCTATCTTCTCCTGTGTTGCAGTTGAAGCATCTATGAAGGTTCCTTGCTGATCTCCTTTTCCTCTTTCTCTAAAAACGACTTTTTACTTGAAGGCCAATTGAAAAATAATCGTGAGAATACAGACCGGATGGTGCTACCTTACATATCTGGATACCGCACTTCTGTTTGTATCTCTTCATCACCTCATCCTGCTCATCACAGCAGGGACGAGACTTCTTTTTTTGCTGTATATCCTGAACCAACATGAAGGACTAAAACCCTAAGTTCAGAATCTTCTGGTGAGGAAGGAAGTGGAGCATAGTATTGCACTAACTCCCACAGATTGCAAAAGCCTGAGTTTACCATCTGGAAAGTACCTGAGGCTTTCGATCAGACTAATGATCCGCATCAGTCAGGGATATCATTACAACAGCAGCAACAAGAGTTAGGCACAGATTCATAGCAAACGCAGATCTCTAAAAGTTAGAAAACTGGTTAAAGCACATGTGGAATAAAACTTTGCTCCCTTTCCAAAAGCAAAAGCATTTTCTTTGGTTGAAAATAGTTCCTCTAGATATTGAAATTCTGTAGTGAGTCAATAATTGCTACCAAAATACAGTTCTGGTTTTAATGTTTTCCACTCCCAATTAGTTCACACAAAGTGTTTGCTAAAGGGTCAGAAAGAGGAAAATGGCAGCGGTTTTTTTTTCAGAGTAAGCATGTTTTACTCCTCTGGGTATTTCTTGAACATGGAGAAATGAAAGCAGTATAATCTGACTCTTAATCTTCGTGTTACTTTTGTTCTGAGTTGTCCTTCTTAACCAGAAGATTACTTCTTTGGGGTCATTACGGTGGGATGTATTTCCTCTGGCTTTGTATCAGACTTCTGTCAGTTGTCTTTCACGCCAATTAAGGTAGAGTTTGACCCACTGTCCTTATATCCCAACTTACTGCAACAACAACAACAAAGAAAAAACAAACAACAAAAAAATATTTTTACAAACTTCACAGAAATAGACTGAATTATTAACCTCATCGAAATCCCATTCCCATAATCACTAGTGAAAATGCTTAGGGAAGAGGGGAGGACTTCTTCCTTGTAAACCATTGAATAAAGAGATGTCAATATGAAGCCTATGAAGCTGATGACGGCGGAGTACAAAGCAAGCATGAAATACAATAGAAAATTCCTGCATTGAGCTTTGTTATGCTTTTGATATGAATTTTTCTCTTTGCAATAGACCTCCGTGCCATTATATAACCAAATTAAGTGTAAAACTGAGGCCTCAGAATAAGAAAACTGGGGTTTTTTAAGTCAAACAAGATAAGTACTATCTTGAAACGATGTACACACATGTAAAACGTGGCATTCCCCTTGACAGACACACTGCCCATTTGCCTGTAACCTCCTCCCTCGATTCCTGATCATTTAATCTTACTTGAAAAGGCCCATGGTCACCATCAACCTGAGAATCCAGCTGAATGAAATTCTAGCTTTCTTGTAGCCAGAGACCTACGAATTCCTAGAGCAACAGAAAATTGAGAACAATGCAACTATTACAGTCACATATAGGACTACTTGTGCTAAAGGAGAATGGTAAGATAAATTCCTCAGTTGCTTTTACATCTAAGGTGGTTTCACTGCATCTCTGTGCAGAGATAAGAAATGACAGGTCTCCCAAGGATGCAGATCTTGAGCTGTAAGGCCACAGGTGAGTTTTGCAGGACAGGGTTTATATGACTGCAACAGGCAAATTGTACTACCATATGCACCAGTCTTCCATTAAACAGTGCAAAGAAAAAAACCCTCTTTTAATAGATTAATGTGATTTTATCAATACACAACATGGCAACTGTTTCAAAATTAAATTACTGAGGTCATGTTCCCACATCAACATTCAGACACTGTCCTAATTTTCACAACTGTTTAGCATTCAGGACTTTTACTGAGGTCAGAAGAAAATGTACTCAAGTAATAATTTTGTGCACCATTCAGGAGCCAAATTGTCTTCCTCCCATTTCTTCTAGTAGGTGACACAAGATCAAAAATTAAGCCCCCATACTGCCGTTTAGCAGCACGAAGTACCACTGCTTCTGAGGCATTTTTCTCTACACAGGCACAAAAATTCTCAGCCTTTCAGTCACATCTGCTTGTATTGTTTATTGAGACTTTATCTTCATAAGACATTCTGTTCTATAGAGAGCAAAAGAAAACGGATTTTGGACTCCTCTAGTGACTCTCAACTTCATTAAACAAATCAGCACATTTGCGATTTCCTATTGTAAAATAAAATTGCCAAACAATGTCCCTTTCAAAATGAAAGTAAATAAATCCAGCTAGAAGACTATACTTTCCTTTTTCAGAAAGGGATAACTAAAAATATAAACAGGAACCAGGCCCAGTGAGAGGGAAGGAAAGGAATTTTTGTGTTTTCATACGGAGCTTTTCAAAATCAGTTGGCTGCTCTACGCCTGTGAGTTAATGCTCTATTCCTGTAACAAGTTAATGGCTGAGGAGAGCAGTGCTCCAGCTCTTTTGCTTTCCCCAGTTTTATTTGCTTTCTCCTAACACCACTGCTACATTCTCCTGGTCCTCTCTTCCCAACCTATCTTGGTACAGTGCAAAGGCAAATAAATGTTGTACACCGGAGAAGAGCTTGACTGGTTCAGGCTGGAGAAGTCTCAGAGCTATTATAAGGCACACTTACCTTAAAGGCCCCCTTCAGCCATTATGGGGTGCAGAACCCTTACATTTGGATTCTCCTCCACTTCCTAATCCTCAACCTGTCCTCTCCCTTTGTTATTCCTAATCCTGCTCTCTGTCTGTATTATCAATAGCTGCCAATACAGCATTCCTGATGTCCAAGTAGGGGCCGCAGTAGAGGCAATACAGCCCTGTGGCTACAAAGTCCTTTGTGGACAAGTGTGTGATTTACCTCCCTGAGCGCAGGTTCCCCGAGGCACACAGAGCAATGCTGAATTACAAGTGCAGAGCTTTCTCCATTCCCTTGGCCTTGGAACTCCAGCTGTACTTTGTGTTTTTCCCTTAGCCCTTGTTCCCCTTCCTCAGTCCATCACCTTCTCACCCTTTGATCTTCTAACACTGAGAGGGGATTTGGCTGTTATAACGTAGGCATCTAATATTTAGACAGCTGGGTCTGAACCAGCCACCTCATTACGGCAAATAATCTTCTCCTAAGACAGACATCCCAACTAGGTCAGATGAATCTCACCCTTGGAGTGCTTGTTTCTCCCTGTTGATGTAATGGGAGCCGAGGGTCACCAGCTGATGAGACTAAAATGTTTATAAATTATCAAAAATATTCCCCAAGTAATCCTATTTGAATTACTCTCCTAAACTCTTCCATAGAACTTCTAGCTGACCCTGGTCTTCCCCGTTTAATTAATACCCACTCTAACCTCAGTAATGTCCCTGGTGCTTTTCCTTCACTCCCTTTTAAAAGCCAGATCTGCTTCTGCACTCGTTGCTGGATCCAGTTCATTGTGCTCCAGCTACACTCTCTCTTCTTTGGCTCTTCCATGGAGCCTCTTGCATTCTCACTTGAGTTTCGCTCCACCTGTTGCTCAACAGGAAAACCTGGAAAATGGTCCACAGAATCACAGCATGTTATGCCAGAGGGGATTGCTTCAGGCTCCTTCTCTCCAACACAGGCCATAAGACTGCTGAAGTCTTTGCTGATCTACAGAATATGTCTTCCGGAAAAACAGTCAATCTTCACTAAAATTGTTAGTGCCAGTGCTGTCTTTGTTAAATTGCTCCAGTAATCAGCTACTCTGACAATTAAAATCTAGCTTTATTTGTAGCCTGAATTTGTCCTGGTTTAATTTCTGGTCATGAATCTCGTAATAGTCTACTAGATCAAAACATCCAATTAACAGTTTTCTGATCTTCTAATAAGTACTCACAAACCTTTAAGTTTTTTGCTGATAAACTAACCAGATTGGATTGCTTGCATTTTCCAGTCCCTGATTATTCTTTGAACCCTTTGCTATTCACAAATGTTTTTGAAACCCTCTAGCTGTACATATACCTGTCTATAGCTAATTATCTTTGAAAGACAGGCTGTAAAGTAGACGTGCTAATACTCTTCTTTTCAAAGCATTGTCACAGCACATGGCTATGATATAATTTATTAATAAAATATTTATTGCTGTAGCACAGGCTAGTGTTTAAGTTAGCAACTTTTCCACAGATGCTGTAAACAATGCTGGAGAAAACTTTTCTAGTTGTCCTATTTTTCCTGAAAACTCCAGTGCTGTAGCTTAACCCCCTAAAATTGTTCAGTACTGGCAACACATCGTGCACTGCTAACTTCAAGAATACTTTTAGAATGCACTTTTACTGTACTCTTGTTCCTCACATTGCATTAGAATGTAATAAATTAGCATTGAGAGAAGATATTCTGTAATTAAAGATGTTTTATCACAAGTCACTAATCTTTGCTTCACACTACTTCATTTTACATTTCAGAAGGAAATCAGAATTCTTTCACCAGAGGTTTGGATGAAGTGCTTTTGCAAGTCTGACTTTATCAAACAATGCACTCAGGAAGTCAAAGGGCAGGTGAAGAAAAGAAACTGGCAGGTATAAACAACATTTTAAAAGCCAACAGTGTGGCTTTTAAATAGTTAACATACTAAGATAGCAAAGATAATAAACATGTTGGGAGAAATGTACTGACACATACCGCATGTATGAAGATTACAGGCTTCAGAATCAGCAGAACATGAAATTTTTGGCACCTCTGGTAATCTGTACATAATTTGGATTATACAAGCATTGCGCCTTCCAAAAGATAGCTTGGGGCTGACTAGAACCCAAAGTAGATGTTTTAGTATGCAGCACTTCATCCTTATCATCTTGTTGCCCTCAGCAATTTGCAGATGCTGTTGCACTATCGCCCGTTGCCTTCAAAGACCAGCAACCTCCTTATTTCTGCTGGAGCAGGAGTAGCAGCCAACAAGACTTGGGTGTATTTCCTTCCTTTGATTGCCTCCCTCTAAAATGCTCAACACTTGCTGTTTTTCACCCTACTTTTGCATGTGCCTATGCCTGAATAGAAACTCTGTATCGCAAATAAATAATCCCACTCTTAGTTCCCGAATGAGTTTATCTGCTCCGAAGCAACTCAATTTATGGGAGAAATCCTGTAACCGGTGAGGTAAATTACTGGCCTGCACGTTAAGATAAATCTGAGAAATAACATGGGTATCTAATTCATCAAACATAGGTACATGTAAAAAAAAAAAAAAAAGGCAAATGCAAGACTGTGAGTTTGAGTTATATAAGGCAAGACATATAGTTGACTATTCTTGGAGGGGGCGGGGTGGAGAAAGAAGCTGAGAAAACTCCCAAAAACAGAAACAGAGTAGGAAGTCACAGAGCAAGCCCGGATGAGATCTGAATGCAATCCTAAGAGGATCCTAAAAAGAGCTTAAGCCTCCTAAAAATGTTCAGAAAAAATCAACTATAAATATTGAATTTGTCATATAAACAATTATGACATGCACAGTCTCTATCAAAAACATAGAATATGATGCAAAACTAATAAAACTTGTAAAAATATTGAGGTTGTGAAGCATAACGACTGTTGCAATGATCTTAAAAACATCACAGTAAGCAAGAAGGCCATGAACTTACTGAGCAAAGAAACCAAAGCAAAACTCTAAGGCATCAACAGAAACAGACATTTTTTACAGTGAGAACAATCATTCACCAGTACAACCTTCCCAGGGAACTGGTAGAGTCCCCATCACTGGAGGGTTTCAAGATGCAATTGGACAAGGCACTAGATAATCTCATCTAGGCTCCCTTTCCCAAGAAATGTTGGACCAGATGATCTTTTGAGGTCACTTCCAACCTATGACTCTAAATGGGACCTCCACAGTAGATGAAGGGCTACCCAGTCATTCTCTTGAATGTCTGTTGTGGTCTAAAAGATCCTAAGTGTTATCAGAGAAGGAAGCTCAGCCTCAGGTTGCACTTTGTTATAGTTTTCCTCCTGTCACAGCTTTCTTTCCAACATGGTTGTAAGGATTTAGCGTTCAACTCCTCTAGGACAAACCCATTTGCTTTCGCTGTTAAGATTCTTTAAGGCACAAAGAGCAAATCGGGAGATTTGCAAACACCGATAGCTCCCCCAAAACACGGGCACAAAGTGGCAGGCAATTCCCAAGGTCCTAAGATCTGATACACATTTGGGAATCTCAGGAACTGGCGTACGCCTCCCACCAACCCGCAGGAATGTGAGGATTCATATCAACAGGTGTCAGGATGCAGGGAGACACTTCGCACAGAACGGAGCGGGCAGCAGGGACACAGCCCGCCACAGCTCTCCTTTCTCCCCAGGAACACCATCGGAGCAGGGCTCAGACCTCGGCCAGTGTCCGCCTTCGTCTGAGGAAACAGAGGGTAGTACATCCTGCAGATTAAACAAGTAGGCACCAAATATACCTCTCATCAATTTGTCCTCTGAACAGATACAGTAGGTCAACTGTCAATCACCTGCCTTCAATAAGAAGAATGAATTTTTTTATTTTTTTTTCTGCATTGTTTACCTCAGTGTTTGGGGCAAGTGTAGAAGGATGGAGGAAGAGTCCTGTGCTAACCCCTGTGTTCCATCGCCTCCATAGACATTGCATCCCTCTCAAGCCACTCTGGCAGCCCTGCAGGGGCTGGGTCCTTCCTCCCAATGCTACCTGGGTCTGGCCCTACCAAGTCAATACAGAAAGAAACTAAAGAAGCAGCACAGCAAACTAGCAAGGTACTTGATTGGTAGTTCTATCTTGTCCAATTAGCTTAAGTAGAACTCAATAGCTGCTTTTATTTTTTTAAATTAGTTCATTTTTCTCTCATTGCGCCAGTAAAGCACGCACTGCTCATCAGACAGATCTGGTAGCCCCCAGTGAGCTTCATGTAGTTGGGACTAGACATCTATTATACTAAGACATGAGCTAGCTAGTTAGCAGTAGGATGTTTAGCTGTTCTGGATGTGATTGTAGTGCAAATTAACCTTTGATCAATGTGTAGAGATACTGGCACACGAAAAATATCGCTAATGTGGGTGAACTTTATAGCATGAGAAGATTTACAGGCTGGAAATTGGCTGTATTCCATTTAAAACAGCAAGTACAGATGACTTCAGATAAGATGCACATAAATTCTAAACTAACTCAGGTATCACTGCTATTTGCTGCAGTTCACTGAGAACAGATTTCCTAAGTCACTTCTTAATCTTGACATCTTTAATCATCACATCCTGAAATTTGTTCTGCATCTTGAGGATTATTTTCAGTCCTCCTTTAAATTCCCTCTGAAATTTCCACATTCTTCCTGAAGAGACAAACAAGCACTCCAAAACACTGAGTCACAAAGCAAGCACAGTACTTATTTCTGCATGATTATTCATTTCCCATTAAGTCCTAAGGTCACAGTAAAGCACCTGCCAGGGTACTATGCAGAAGGTTCCCATTAGTATCTATGATGACTACACAGTCGTCTTCTGAATCATTCACTTAATCATGCTAATTTCGGCAAATTTCAACAAAAAAACAAGTGTAAACATGGTACATCCAACAGCTAGATGTGCTAACTTATGAGAAAACTATTAATGTTTATCTGGTAAGATCTGTCTTTTTGAACTGCCCTCTTAATACATACTAAATAAAGCAACATCCTTGGCACTATCCCCTAACTGGCAAATCCCAAGGTGTGTTAAAAATTAACAGAAGCATTTCCCAGACGTCCTCAGCTAATTATTCTTAAGACTCCTGAGCGGAAGTTATAAAGTCCTGTTGCACGAAACGGCATGTTGCACAATGCTTTCCCCTGCTACAGAGCATCACCTTTTATTATTGAGTCCAAATAACTTATATGAGGTGTTCCAAACCAAAACATTCTTCAGATGTACCTTTTCTGCTCCACACTGCACCACTCTGCACCTAGCAACGGCCTATCAAACACTAGCTTTGGTTGTCCTTTATTTTGTTCCTCACATGAATAAAATACTGTCCATTATCTTCCATGGGTACAGGTATTTCAGATCTCTCAACTTCCCTGAATCAGTCACATTGTCTAACTTGTACATTCATTATTTTGACTTTTTTTTCATTTTCATCCTTGGTTCACACATTGATTTTCGGGGCCATTATAATTTCCATTTATCTGTTTGACTGTAAATATTTCTTGTCCAATATCACTTCCGTGCAACAGTCCTGGTAAGATAAAATCTACAGCTATCAGCAAAATGTTGCTATACTGCATGTGACAACATTAATCATTATGTACACTCATGCAAGAAAGGCAGATGTGAATGAACTCTATAGCATAACAAGATCCTTTGGCTAGAAGCTGGCTACTTCCATACCACTAACCAGGACCAACTTAGATGTATCTTGACACCTGTGATTTTCCACTCAGTGATCAGCTTTTTATTGTCCATCATAATGGGGGTGAAGTACACTGTGCTGGACATTAGGAAAATGTATTCCTTAAATGTTGCCAAAGAGTTATCACTGGACGTAAAATTCCCCCATCATACTTCTTTAAGTTTGAAGTAACGATAAAAACTTTGTTCTTCCCACACATTAGGAACAGACCATTAATAAGTTCAAAATATTGTCTAGAAAGATCAGGTGGTCCATGGAATAACGTATTTCATTTAATGAATTAGAACTTTAATTTATAAATAATTAAGTTTTTACTCTTCTCAAACTTCTCTGTCTCTGAAACAGTTAATGGCCACCCTAACATAACACACCAGCCTTTTTACCTTTTTCATCCTGAAGAACAAGGTCTAACCATCAATTTCAACATCATACAAGATTCTGCCTGCTAACTTTGTTATACTAATCATATAATCTTTCTCAGTCTCCAAGTTGTCTCACATATTTGAGTTTCCTAACATTAACACACAGTAAATTGAAAGATGTAGTCCTTACAAAAATGTACCACTTGTGTTTACTTCATAATGTTTCAGGATTATCCCCTTCTACAAGGAGGAATGAGGATATTTCTTTGTTCTTGTATCATCCAGGAAATTGGCACCCATAGTAATGAGATGTAGCCTACAGACATCTAATTTTGTTCAGAGTTTATCCCAGTGTTTCACAAAACCCAGTCTACTCGGCTAACACCAGTATTTACCATATTCTTTCTACTTTTGATGAAGGAACAGGAAGGATTTCTCAAAAAAGTCATCTGACTCTCTTGGTTTCCTTTGTAGGCCTCTGCAGTTTTTCACCTTCTGCAGAACGGAATCTGTGACTGTCTCACTGTTGCCAGAACAGATCACTATCAAAGCAGCTTCTCACACTTATCCATTTTCCCAGTCTCACTTTGCTCCTGGAAGAAAACAAAGCTTCCTACCGTCTACCTGACCCTCAAAGAACAGCTCAATGATCCTTGTTAGAAGGGAGTCACTGAGGGTAAGGACCATCTTCCATGCCATGGCTGGCTGGAAGTGAGGAAGCATTCCCAGGAAGAGTCAACACTACTGGCCTGTTCTCCCACCGCTCCCTGGGGACCTGTCCCTGGGTCACTGTTGGACGAGGATACAGAATTTCACTGGCCCCAAAACCGCATGGTTTGAGCTACACAAATGTTTTCTCTCCTCTATTAAGGCTTTCCTCTAAACTTCTATTACATCTTCTTCCAGGCAATCCTTGCGAGTCGTCATCTCAAATGCCCCTCTGTGTACCTGCAATGTCACATTGTGTACCTGCAATGTCACACCTGCAATGTTTACACTGGTAAAAAGTTTCCAATCCATTTGTTTTTATGTTTCTTCCAGTTGATCACATTCTTCTTCCATGTCCAGTTTCTACAGTTCCAATCATTTTACACAATCCATTTCCTCAGTCTCTGTTGCTGGCATCAAATGGAGCTTGCTAAGATCTCTTCCAGCTCACTGCAGGGCACCCCAGACACCCCGCCAGCCCTCGCTCTCCCCCAGGCGCTCAATTCCACCGACCCCCAGCACCTGCATCCACTAATCCGCACTGGGCATGAGCCAGGGGATGTCTGAAACCTGCTAATTTCTGGTTCTGTCTGACCAAACTTCCAGTGATCTTACTTAAAAGATTCATTTTGCTATTGAGACGAAGAACTGGTCGAGGGAGGTGATTCTGCCCCTCTGCTCTGCTCTGGTGAGACCCCAACCTGGAGTTATCGTGTCCAGCTCTGGAGCCCTCGGTTCAGGAAAGACATGGACCGGTTGCAGAGGGTCCAGAGGTGGCCACTAAGGTGATCAGAGGGATGGAACACATCTCCTGTGAGTTCAGGCTGAGAGAGTTGGGGTTGTTCAGCCTGGAGAAGAGAGGTTTCGGGAGACCTTATTGTGGCCTTTCAATACTTAAGAAGAGCCTAGGAGAAGGGTGGGGACAGACATTTTAACAGTGCCTGTTATGATAGGACAAGAGGCAATGGGTTTAGATGGAGGGGAGGTTCAGGTTATACATGAGGAAGAAACTTTTTACATTGAGGGTGGTGAAACACTGGCCCAAGTTGCCCAGAGAGGTGGCAGATGCCCCATCCCTGGAGACATTCAGGCCAGGCTGGACGGGGCTCTGAGCAACCTGATCTGGTTGAAGATGTCCCTGCTCATGGCAGGGGGGTTGGACCAGATGACATTTGAAGGTCTCTTCCAAACTGAACTATTCTGCAACTCTCTGATTCTACAAAACAGAGACAGAACCCCCGCTGTTCAATCCGAAGCCATCCTGAGGGGCATGGCAGGCCCTGCTCCCCACTGCTCCGTCCGTCACGACACCAGCTGAGGCCCCTCACTTTCCCCGAGCAAGCACCACGGCACGGACCACTCCGCACCCCACGGACACAGCGGGGAGCCCGGGGCACTGACAGCCCGGCACTCCCGCTCCCTCCCGCCCCACCGCGGGACCCCCGCCCCGCCGCGCGCATGCGCACAGGCACCGCCCCCCAGCGAGCGCGGGGCCCCGCCCTTCCTGCCTGGGAGGGAGGAGACGGGGGCGGCGGCCGGGCCAGACGGGAAGATGGCGGACCTGGAGGAGCAGCTGTCCGACGAGGAGAAGGTAGGGGTGGGTGGGGTGCCGCGCCGAGCCCGGCCGCCCTTTTGGACCCCGGCTCCCTGAGCCGGGAGGCCGCGGAGCGCGCTCGGCTCTTGCCGCGGGGCTTGTATTTTGATGGTTTCCCTGCGGCCGGGCCTGTCAGTCAGGGGGCGGGAGGAGGGTCGGCGGGGAAGCCGGGGGGAAGGCTGGCCCGGCCGCCGCGCCGGCCCCGGCGCATCTCCCGCCGCTCCTTGTACGGTGCGGCCCGGCGAGGGGCGGGGCCCGGCG